>JASDQU010012674.1:182508-192974 GCA_032191745.1 Picea mariana | reverse complement strand
TATCCAAACTACATGAATCTCATAAACTGTTTACAAACAAATTACACATGATCTTATATACAATATCAGATTTAACGTTCTTCGTGGATGTATGGAATAATCTCAATCATCCATGTATTGGAGAAATTCATGAAAAAATGCATGAATTTCTCTAATATGATCTCATTCACTTCTCATGTTGATTCGACGAAAAACCATCTTGCGCAACTCCACCACTTGTACATGTTTGAATGCAAGTTTTTGTTAAGTACCTGAATAGATCTACAAATATGACTTCAAAAATAACCCTTAATCTCAACAAGAATGAACCAAACCATTCACCAAATATTCAACAGAATAATTTAGACAAAACCCTTGAGGTAGGGTAACACCATATATTAATTCTTATGGAAGGATAACAATCCTCACTTGTTGCAATAACAATATTCTTCACTATGCTCCAATACATTGTTTACACTTCTTTATATAGCATTCTCTCTCTCCTAGGAACATTCTAGAGGATGAACCTTCTAGTAAGTCTTACATTTATTGTTTTCACACTATTGCATGCACATGGTAATATATACATTATTACTTGATCCAAAAAGGATCCATAGAAGGTTAAGACAACTCAGAATGCATAGAGGCAAATCAGAACACTCAGAATGACTTTAGCAGACAACAAAAGGGAAAAAATTTAAAGTTTTTAAAAATCAATGAAAAGTGAAAAATGGTAAAGAGCGCGTCACAATATTTCTAACAGTGCAAATGGCTCATCAAACAGAGTTACAGATCAAAAGTTATAAGCGGTCAAAGTTCAGTCAAACTTGGTCAAAAAGGTAAAAGTCAAAGTGACACGTGGCACCAATGCAAGGGTGACACATGGCACATCCGTACAACTGAGTTGGCAAGATAACGTGGGCAAGTTAGGTGATGACACACGTCAGTTTCATGGGCGAATCATGTGGTGACAAGTGGCATTTTCTGTGGACAAATTATATGGTGCCACATGGCCCAGTCATGGGATGACACGTGGCACCCCTCCAATGGTTGTTGAGTAAAAGTTTTATCACTCCACCAGATTCGAACTCATGACCTTTCACTAGTCCAAATGCCCACACATCCGCGCCAACCACTACACCACACTATGGGTCTTATTTATAATATGGTTTTAATATTATTTAAGTTTGAAAACTATATATGGGTGCCAAAGGAAAGGGGCTAGGCCTTCGACCCAACCCCTGATCACATGATTTAGCCCACATGACCATAATATTATTCCCTCCTAGGGGCTTAACCCAACTACCACCATATTTATCATATTTCTCTGCATGTAATTAACCATCTGCCACTATATATATATATATATATATATATATATATATATACATCGCTTGCCAAATATAGTTGGGCTACCAAACATAGCATATTCCGCCATAACGTCCGCCAAGAATCTCACCAATTTAGAAGAGTGCGCCAAAATTTAGTTGGAACCATGTGTTAAATGTGGGAGGCCCATGGGATTCGACCCCAGGACCTCCGCCAAACTGAAGCCTAAGTTTAGCTACGCCAACCAACATGCCAACAACTTCATTTATTACAAAAACTACCCAAAACTTGTATATAAGGGGTCTTAGAAAGTGCATTCGGAACGAAGCACAAGAGGGTCAGGCCAAGCGCATCCGTACAATACGGATTTTTGCACAGTTTTCAATATTCTGCACGTATTTCGAGATCTGTCAGTCATTAATTGCAGGAGTAGTGGCACAGAAACTGAGGCAGGGGTGTCTTGGGGGCCTAAAAGTGTCTGACTCAGATTGAGGCGTGGAGATAGTCATTTTTAGGTAAAACAATGCCACGAACGCAGTGGTGGTGCTAGTTTTCTGATTTGAGCAAAGCTTCTGTGTCTTAACTCCAGAATGAGGTATACTTATGTATTTTGCCCAATTCTTTTATGGAGTTAATAAAAAGACCTACCCATTTGAGAGCAGGACCTGGAGACGTAGTCCACCAGGGACAAACTCCATTATCAAGTTATTTATATTCATATTGCATGCTTATGTCTCTTTTCTTTTGAGTTTTTCCTTCTTTATGGTGTACTTTAGTTTATGCTCATTTAATACAGTTCTTTAATAAGTCACCTGACGAAAAGATCCCGGATCATTACTCCAATTGGGTACCTCCCTAGGTACCTCATATTACCTCCCTATTTATAATACATTCCATACCCATTCACATGTTTCATCCTCGAAACATGAGAATAAACCATACAATATGATTGGCTAAGCAATGTAGCCAACCGATACCAAGTACAAGCATCCATCCATCCTGATGGAAGATGAACATAATGTCCAATTGTTTCCATGTCACCTCGATCTTGATTCTTATTTTACCTTTGGTGCCATGTGATTGTTTCTTTATCTTGATCTTGTCTTGCACTGCTAGTATTCCTCCAGACTCCTCTTGATTTGCTTCCTTTTTGGTGCCATGCTGGTCCATAAAACATTTGTTGATGCTCACGCCCCTACCTTGATGACTATTGTTTCTATATGCGGTGTGGATGGAGATATATAACAACTTTAGAAATCGGTTCCACCCCAATCTACACGACTTCTTTATTGTTTCCTTCCTGGGGTTGTGCTTCAAGTCTTGTTGTAGAATCGGCCTCTGATTCAACTTCATATTTTATGAGAACTTCTCTGCTTGTCCCCATGGACCTTTCTTTCTTACTAAGAGATACATCCTACAATGTAATTTTCTTTTTCTTATACCAAAGTTCCACAAACTTATTTTCCACATTAATATTCATTTTACCAATTGTGGCCATCCAAGGATATCCAGGAATAACATCCACATCATGCATATCAATGGCATAAAAACATAATGAAATAGATATTTTTTCAGGGTTAGCTTCAAGTATTTAAAAATTTGAACATTTTCACCCTCAACCTTTGTGCTTTGAATATTCTTTGTAGGAAATTGTAATCTATTAACCAACTAAGGATTGATAAAAAAGTGTTGGCTACAAGGGTTGATAGAAACGATGATCTTTTCTTTGCGAATACAACCATGAACCTGTAATATGGGGTTTCCATATAAAACCTTGTTGTTTTCTATATCATTTTTTCTAACATGAGACCACTTATCTAACACTGGTTTTTCAAATTATTCATCAGAGAATGCCATTGTTTTTTTGAAATTGGGTATTTTTCTGTGAGGAATTCAAATATGCAATTTGTTTCCACAAATTCAATGTAGAAAGTTTTATAATTGATTATGAAAAGCATCACCCCCTTTTCCCCTCAAAAATATGCAAAAAAACCCAAAATGTTTCTTCCTTTCTTTGGTCGAAGAATGATGTATAATACCAATTTTTAAGTACTTGAATAGATATTCAAATGCAAATTTATAAATAACCCTTAAATCTCAACAAGAATAATCCAAACCATTCACCAAATATTCAACATAATAATGTAGAAAAAACCCTTGAGCTAGGGTAACAACATATATTAATCCCTATGGAAGGATAACACTCCTCAAGCAATCCTTGTTTGTTACAATAGAAATATTCTTCACTATGATCTAATACATTGTTTGTACTTATTTATATAGCATTCTCTCTCTCCTAGGAACATTCTAGAGGAGGAACATTCTAAAGAAAGAACCTTCTAGAAGAGAAACCTTATAGTAAGTCCTCTTACATTTAATGTGTTCACACTATTACATGTACATGGTCATCTATCTATTATTACTTATGTTATCCCCTAACCTAGGGATAACTAAGGATATCGTGTCTTGAGGCCAACATGTTCCAGACATGGAGTGGCGAGACCTAGACAACCTAAACATAGTCTCAGAGGGCCCCTCTTTTATTCAAGATAAGTCCACATGTTTCCATCAGTAGCGTCCATCACACTAGCTTGGTCCTGAAGTGGAAGTGGGTCTTGCTCCATGAGTTAATGAGACCGGGTATCATGGTCAGGGATGATTTTAGGGGCTAAATTTCGCTCATGGGCTAATTTTCCATGTTTTTTCCAAAAATGAGATTCGCTATTTTAAAAATGATTTGCCCAAATTCTATAGGATAAAATTACTTTACCTTAAAAATCGCCAAAAATTTATAAAAAACTATATAAAATCCTTATAAATTTGAATATTTTTACAAAAATATCGCCAATCATTTATAGTTGGCATATGAAGGATTAGTAAGATTCGCCAAGGTTTCTACATTTTAAGCACTTGAACATGTTATGTACCACTTTGATTCATGGTATGTATCACTTTGATTTTTGAAGCACTTGAACATGTTGTATTGAATCCTTCTTCATTTCATGATGTTTGCTTGGAAATTATGCTCTTTTCCTTTTTTAAACCTGGGAGGGTGACACAATGCCCTAGTAAGTTCATTTCCCTTTAGGATGGGTTGCTACTAGGTGGATCTTTGAAGATTCATCGTCTGTTCCCTCCATACTTACCTCTTTCCATATTTATTCCTTCTGTCTCCCCTTTTTTTGGGCATTGAGATTTTCTACACTAGGAAGGGTTATACCTTTCCTTGTGGGAAGAAGGGGATAAAGGCCTGGAGGGTAAAAGTAGCTAGCAGGAGTTAAAAGCCAATTTTGAAATCTTCGAGATGCTTCACCCAGGGATCCCTGAGAAATTAGTGAAAAGATTCTCAATAAGAAAAGGGGACCTACAAGATAACATGAACACTCAAGGTATTAGTTGATGGATATGAGGTCTCATCACGAGTCGACCTATTATGACCATGGACATGTAGCGGTATGACATTACCACCTATCTGGTCACCAAGATAGGGTAATGGCTCTTCGTTGCGTAGCCAAGAGAAAGGGGGTTGCATCACAAGCCAACCTTCTCATTTCCATGAATTGATTTGTGGATGACACTATCACCTCTAGTCACCAAGCCAAGGTAGTGGCCCTCAACTATTCCCTTGTAGCACAAGATCAAAAGATAAAATGAAAGAAAGCTAAGAACAAATGGCAATGAATAGGCTAGGAAACAATTGCATCCATGACAAGGTGCAACTCACCCTCCACAAAGGCACCCACATGTAAGACTATAAATTTCCTTATTATCACATGCACACCATGCCCAAATATTTACCCCATGCCATCTCATACACTTGCATGACTTGGACCAGTTTCCACCTAGGAAACACCCCAAACTTAAGTGGGATAAGGCCAATAGGACACCCTGAGTCTCTCTCCAAACCTAAACTTGTCAAATTGTATAACATCTTTGAGAATTTGTTTGGGGTTAAGCGGGGCTTTGATGCACATGTTCGGGTGATTTAATTATTGGATGTGATTTACATGCAATGATCCTTGTGACTTATGAACCCCTAGAGGCATACTTGTTGTCTCTGTAGGACCTTTCCCGGTGGACAGGTGAACATGAGGGAATGATTAGCTCATACCTTCATGAGTGCTCAAATCCCACATATGGATGTTGAAACCCCAACCATGGTGGAAGAAGAGATTGAAGGTTTGCACTAGAAGAAGGAAGGACATTTCCTTTGGAGGCACTTTGGTGGTCCTAGACCCAGGGGATTGTGCCCTTCCTACTTGAATGTTGGCCTTTGGAGGCCTTGAACGTCACCTATGCATCCCTGGATGTCATCTACTTTCTAGGTTGTCATCTTGGGGGAAGTCTTGAGGTTATTGGTACACATGGGCAAGGATTTTGGCCCTTGGAGGCCAACGTTTCACTTTCTATGCCCAATGTTTCATCATGGAGGCCCAATTTCACCTTATAAGGGAATGACATCACCCTTGGAGGGATTCTTAGATGCAAAATAATTTTATTTGTCAAATTTTAATATTTTTAATAAACTGGCCATGTCGGCCCAACAATTTTGAATTTAAATTAATTTTGGGCCTTATTTGGTGTAAATAAACAAAAAGTACATTCATTTTTCAACATAACCCTCACTTGGGAGAGTGGAGGTTTGAAATTTTTTCCCTACTAAGGATTATTGGCTGAAATAAGGAAGGAGTTAATCTTTTAATGCTTGTTTCTTGGCATTTGGATCAATTTATTGGAGTATTTTGACAATCTAACATTGTTTTACATGATTATTCATGGTGCAAGTAAGTAGATTTTTTTTACTTTGTCATTGTTAATGGTTATGGTAATGGTTTTCTTGCTCATGTAAGATTATGAAATTGCATGTTTTAATTTATGCTTGAAGTAAGAAACTTAAGGTGCTACTTTCTTGCTTTTCATTTTCCAAGTTTCATTGAATTGGTCAAGAAACTAGTGCAACCTCTACTTGCTGATGTCGCCCTCCTCATTTTTTTGCTAGTGTCTCCCTCTTTATCTTCTTTCTAATGCCACCTTCTATATGTTGCCGTTCTCTTCTATTGCTGGTGCCACCTATGTATGTTGTTGGTTAGTCTATTGATATTTTACCCTAAAAGTTCTTCTTGACAATTTGTTCCATGTGTCATGATGAGATCTGCCCTGAGGGTTTGATCAATGATCCCTTGAATATTTTTCTAAGCATATATCTAAGAGGATAGCAACAACATATCACGTAATATTGTTTCTTGTTTTAGTTTTAAGTAAATGTTTTGTCAGTGATTGCTTTTGTCAATAACTGTAAAAAATATAGTTGTTCTAGTTTTTTCAATATATGTCTGCAATGCTCTGAAGTTGTTATAAATGCTTAAATGCTTGTGTTATAAATTTAATATTGTCATTTAATGTTTCTATAAATTATGAACTTTCATATTCATGAATTTTCAAAGGATAGATATTGAGGCGAGATGTCGAGACATGAGTCTCCAAACATTCATCGCAAATGATCTAGGCTATCCCAAGAAGGAAGAAGATGAACCCCTTCTTTGAATGAGACTCTGAGTGACCAACGCCAATCTAGTTAGAGGAGGATATTATCAAACGAGTCTATGAATAGATCATCTCTAGAATGTGCTCAAACAAGTGTTATGGATGTAACCTTCTTAGATAGGCTGCACATTGATACTCCTACACCTAAGAATGTAGGGAATACATGAGGATAAGAAAATATTTTTTGGTAATTTTCTTTGATTTTGTATTTTTCTGTATATATATATGTGTGTGTGTGTGTGTGTGTGTGTGTGTGTTTTATATATGTTTATTTATTTATTTTCTTATGTTAAATTATGTTGTTAAATGTTGTAATTACTTTCAAATGTGTATGTGTAGACAATGAGTTTAATGCGAGGGAAGATAATGAAAGAGAAAGTGGGTTTCATGAAGATTCAAATGTTGATGAAGATGGTGAAAGTGGATTTAGGAGGCATTATCAAGAAACATAATATTATACGCCTACGTCCATCTATGCTTCAGATGTTGGTGATGGGTTTCCCTGGGAAGGGATTACTGAAGCAATGACCCTTGAGCGATGCTCAGGTGTTAAAAGCAAGCTGGAAAATGATTTAAGGATCTTGGATCTCCCACGGGAGAGTAAACAAAGCTTGGAGATTTTTTTGAATTCATTGCAAAACTTTATGGATGCATATCAAAAGATGGGTTCAACAACTGTAATTTTTATCAATTTGATGAGGATACGAAAGTCGGAGGTGACGATTCCTGATAAATGAGACTTAGTAAAAAACAAAGTTTGAAAATAAAACACAATTTCTATGTTCAATTTCAAAGATGGGCCAAAGTGAAAAATATTGAAGGTGCAATATTTTAAGCACCCCAATATATCATGACATATTTATAATAGATTTTTGACAGCATATGAGAAATTGTCGTGGAATGATGAGGTTCCACATTATTTTTCTAGAGACTTTTATGCATAGTTTTTTATGTACATGCACATTGATTATACTATCCTACCGTCCGATTATTATGGTATTGGTAAAGGACGAACATATGATCGGAAAGAGAAATATCGAAATGAGACATTACAGAGGCCTCCACGATCTTTAGTATCTCACCCAACATGGCCATTTGCCTCACATTCAGAGTTATGAGCTTCATTAGAGGTTGGCAAAGAGGCTAGGAATGCAATCGGGGAAAATTTTGAATTGATTTTTTATGGTGTTGATGTTGGTTTGAACCGTCAGAGAGAGGAAGACAATTCTCGAGCCATTTTTGTTTATAAAACAGATGAGGAGTTAGAAACCATGTCAGTAGAAGATATTAAGGAGTATGCAAACTTTTTTCATAATGGTTGGAAGGAGGTCATTTAGAATGATGAACCGAACATTAGATTGCTATATGCTATAATTAGTAAATTTTTTACACATTTGAGGATAGTTTACTTTTAGTTCTAGATCTAGATACATATCATCGTATCTATAGAAATAATTGAGTTGTTATTGTCATTAATTGCATTTTGAACATATATTAAATGAATCTTTAGTAAATAGGGGACTTGATTCCACAAGTTTAAATTTGGATGGGTTGAATCATATATGTGTTTTCTAATATCCACATATGAACACTTTCGTTGTCCAATCTTCAATCTTTTGAATAAGATCAACTGAACATGACATTTATGATTTTGTATAAATGTGAACACATTGAATCCTAGATTTAGTTCTTAGTTGTGTTGTTTACATATCCCTTCATAGATCCTTATTCCATCTCCTACTACTTGGGCAGGCTTGTTCCAATTTTCACTGGGAGAGTTTCAAGAGGGTGGGATTTCACAAGTATCATTGCATGTTGAAAACAAATTTAGTTATATATTAAAATTGCAAATTGTCCTTTAAATTATTAATTTAAAAGAAGAATGTCTTAAATAACATTTAATTTATTGAATCTTAGGGTATGGTGGGTATAATTTATTGATATCCAGGTTGGGACATCATAGGCATTACATGTTTCAAAATTTAAAACTACAATTTAATGTGTTAAAATCATTTGAATTTAATTTTCAAATTTGAAATGTGTTATACAAGACAATATGGAGAAGAGAGTACCTGAGAGTGTGCTTGAACAAAATGTATAGAAGAGAGTGCAGTAGATTGGGATTGAGGAGGATGCATCCATAACTGGGAAGGATGTGTCTATTCACGATGATTCATAAATGTATGTTCATTGCACATTAGTGAATTTTAATTTTCTTTTATGTTGGACTTTTATATAAAAGTGTTCACGATTATTTTTGTTGAATAAGCTTATATTTTTTACTTTTTTCAAATTTTTGTTTTCTCAAATTTTTAGTTTAGCCTTTCATATTCATAGAGTTACTAAATTAGTGTCTATATAACTTTTCAACGCTTTCATCAATTAGTTTGAAATATTTAGAACCCCTACATAAGCTTATCATTATCTAAAATGGTAAATTTAATCTTATTTATGTTTAGATCATGATGACGACCTAATTTTGAACTTGAACATTTGATTATTTGAGAACAAACTCTATCCCACATCAGAAAAAGGAAAGTTTCTAAATTTTGTTCAATTGTATTCCTTGCCTTCTTGTCCAAGAATGGTGTAGTATGGACATTTGTGTTTTCTGCATACAACGAAGTGAATTCCTTCTTGCCATGGTATTGTCAAACTCTTAACTAAATTGGTTACTAACCACAAAAACCAAGATTCAAGTAGATTTACAAATAAACTATGTACATGCATGATCTCACTTATGTTTAGATTATGACAAAGGCATATTTCAAAGAGAATTTGATTATATGTAATATGAATACATCCCAAAGATATAAGATTTAAATGGTTTTTGAAGAATGACTTAATAAATGTGCAGATTTGTGTTTTCTTCATATACATGAAATATTATATAAGAACATTTATTCCACTGCAGAAAGATGAGATAATTATTCTCTAGAAGAATGGTTTTTAAAATAGAGATTTGTGAACTTTCATAGATATAAGTAATTTCTTTGAAGAATGGATTAATATGGATATTTATGAGTCATTTAATTTGAAAGGGCATTTGATTATATGAGAACATCTATTCCACTACAGAAAATGAGAGAAGTATTTTACTGTTGAGGAGATAAGTATTTTACTGCTGAGTAAATAAGGTCCCCTAACATGAGAATTTCACATGAAGGATCTGAGACTTTACCCACAAGGAGATAAGTATTTTATTGGAAGAATGACTTAATATGGAGATTTGTGAACTTTTTGCATACACAACTATATTTATTTTCAGAGTATTATCTAACTCTGAATACAAAAATTGGTTACCAAGAACACAATTTTTCTGTTTACAAATTTGTAATATTTTAGATAAGATTTTACATTGTTTAGATCATGTATACTTAATGTGAAGAGTAACTATTTTGGAAGTTTTGGAACTTTGTGATGGAAGTTTGGTTTAAAAAAAGTGTAAAAAAAGTGTTATAAAAAGAGATCGATAATATTAAATCTCTAGAACTCTGGTTGGGTATGTTATTATTTATTATTCTTTATTTAATATTTAGTTGAAGTATATATGCTAATATATGTTATTTGTTTTTATTTTTTATTTTTTATTGTTACAGATGTTTACATTATAT
>JASDQU010012674.1:156793-167290 GCA_032191745.1 Picea mariana | reverse complement strand
TTTGATATTTTTGGAACTCAAAATATCAATTTATTGTCTCATATTTGATTTCTCTTATATTGTTTATAATGGTGAAATATATTTTTTATTTATAAATAAATAGTCGATAGCTTATAATTTGAATTATTATGATGATGAAAGGATAATTTATGTTTTATGGGTAGCTTATAATTTCAATTTTTGTGATTTTATAATTTCAACTTTTGTGATTTTATAATTTCAATTTTTATGATGGTGAAAGGATAAGCTTTTGTTGAAAGCCACCTGTTATGGTTTCCCTTTTGTGGCAGAACAGGTGGCTAATAGGTGCCATTGTATAGACATAACCAATTATTAATATAAGGATCCTACTTTATTTACAAAAAAAAAAATTAATTTATGTTTTATGATACCGTGCTGAAATTAAAAATGTTTTATTTCATTTTATTTATAAACATCATTGTACTATGTGAAGTAGAGTTGATCCTGTATACAATGGAGTTGATTGTGTAGTGATGGGAGATCTGGGTAGTTATCAAATTATAGTTACTAACTTATAATTTAAATTTTGTTTGATTTGTACTATGTGAAGTAGAGATGCTTTTGTATACAATGGAGCTGATTCTGTAGTGATGGGAGATCCAGGTAGTTATCAAATTATAGTTTCTAACTTATAATTTAAATTTTGTTTGATTTGGAAATATGGTTGAAAATAGTCAAACAAGTCATCGAATTTTATAGTTTCCCACTTTGGAGCCCCTTACCCCAAACGACACTTAGAGATGAAGGTTGAGGACTAGAGGGTTTCTCAAGTTAGGTTTCAGGCTTCTCAATTGCCTCTTATTAATAATATTAGAATGGAAAAAACAACAAACAATATTGTATATTAAAAATATATGTGAGCTTCTTATGAGAGAATGAAAACATAAAAAGAAAGTATGAGTCCAAGGTGATGAAAAATTAGTATTAGACTACTGAGGTAAAAGCCAATTTTCATTGGGTGATATGGGTTTTATTCCATTCCATTCAAGTGATAATCAATTGAATTTAACAATTAAAATTGTAAATTTAAGCATATTGACCATTGCAACAATCTAGTCCCTTCCTTTATTTTGATAGGGCGTACACATAATCAATCCAAAATTTAGTAAAAACTATGAACTCAAAATTGAAAATTCACAATGAAATGACAATACAAAACTAAACTGGTTATGTTCATCCTTGGTTTCTTTATCGAAAATTCACAATGAAATGACAGTCCAATACTAAACTGGTTATGTTAGTCTTTGGTTTCTTTTCGAGATTTCAATATATTTATTCAAGAAAATGTGAAATAAAAATATGTACTTTGAAATAAAAATTGAAATAAAAACATGATTTAGAACCTATTTTAATATGTAAAATTATAATATACTTTAATATAAGTAAACGATTTTCATTAAAATTTATATTGATATAAATTGTTTATGTATTGAAAATGATAGAAAATGGTGAATGAAAATTATCAGTCTTCTGCACATTGGAAGTATTCACTAATGCCATTAATATGACACCTACCATTAATGGAAGCATTCACTATGAAAGTCCAACACTAAACTTGTTATGTTAGTCTTTGGTTTCTTTTCAAGATTTCAATATATTTATTCAAGAAAATGTGAAATAAAAATATGTACTTTGAAATAGAAATTGAAATAAAAACATGATTTAAAACCTATTTTAATATGTAAAATTAAAATATACTTTAATATAAGTAAGTGATTTTCATTAAAATTTATATTGATATAAATTGTTTATGTATCGAAAAGGGTAGAAAATGGTTGATGGAAATTATCAATCCTCTGCACATTGGAAGTATTCACTAATGCCATTAATATGACACCTACCATTAATGAAAGTATTCACTAGTGCTATTAATTTTTAATTAGGATGTTAATCATACACTACCTTGAATTTTGAATATACTCCAAATTCAATTAAACAAATAAAAATCTAAATGCAGCAAACCAAGCCTTAGTAGATGACCTATTGTTTTTTATTTTTTGTTATCAAGTCACAAAATCAAATTCGTTTTCAACTCAAATTTTTTTCAGTCAAACTTAATGAAAACTATGTTTAATGTGTAGAATATAAGTAGTGTTAGATTCATCATACACATTTTTCAAGTAGGTCATAATTTCAATTTTGTTTACAATTTGCTTCAAGATATTGAAATCTAAATGCACAAATTTATAAATTTAATATAATGTCAACACTTTTGGAATCAAAATTCACAATTTCATAATTAAAATTGATACTTTTAAAGATGTCGTTAAATTTTTTAATTAGGATGCTAATCATACCTTTTAAGATGTCTTTACAATTTTTCTAAGCCATCAGTAGTCCCTTATATTGACATGGAAATGGGTCCTATTTTTGATATGAAGTTATCCTCTTCATATGAAAAAACATTGAACAATCATTGAAAATAATGAACGCAAATCCTATATGTAGTAAATTGGTTACATGCATTAAAGGATTTGTGTATACAATTTGAATAATTTGTAGGATTAAAGTATAATCATCCAAAGTATAGGTCATTTTAGGTTCCCTAGATACAATCTATAAGTTCTTCCCTGAAATTGTAAATAAGGCTTGGTAAACTTTATAATTTATTAAAAATATAACTTTTCTGAATTGAATGGACCATAAAAATAATCTAAACTGGAAATGATTCCAAAGTTCTAGATATTCATAAATACGTGTACTTTCAATGAAAAATATAAAATTTTGGAATGTACATGTCACTTGTTTAAATAAATCGTAATGGTATGCCATCTTCAATTATTCGTTCATGATCATTTTTGGACATTTTTTATTTTCTAACTTTTGTTTTTTTTTCTTGATTGAACTTTTATTAACTTTATACACGTTGCACATACCAAATGACTATATTGACAACTTATGATATCTGACTGGTAGTCTTGAAAGCGAACATGAGTATCAGTTTGATGGTTTTCTTGAAAAAATATCCTTTCAATACGATGGATCCTCTTTCATATATAAAACCATTATCAACAAAATCTTCTAATAACCTCATCTTTTGTTCTATGCACCATATCAAATAATATTTCATGTTTTCAGTGTTGTCTATAGGTGCAACCATGACAAATACATCTCCTACAAATAATTTGATATGTTGGACAACAAGTAGTTTGTGTTAGATTATCACACAAGCACATCTAAAAGTTATTTGAAAAAAATTAAACATAAAAATTACCTTCTCTAACAAGATCAGAAACTCTATCGCCATCAACTGACACTATAGTTTCATTTGATTCCATCTCCTCTGAGCTTGCAAGTAGAATTTTCCCTTTTATATTAAGTTCGGTATGTCTCCAAGCTTTAACATATTCTACATTTTTTGTTTTCGCAAATCTCTATGGATTATGCGTCCTCTATGCAAACTGAACAAAAACAAGACTCATTTCTTCTATCAAATACAAACACATTTTGATAGCATTTTAATTGAATGCATTTTTCGTATCCCATGTATTATACCGGCTTCATATGGGATTGATATATTTACATCTTGGATTGTAAAATAATATCAATAATTTTATGTTCAGCAAAGGCTTCACCTTGAAAAAATGTTCAACATTTAGCTTTCGATATATAAATTCTGATTCCAATAAAGACTTGAACTTAAAAAAAATATTCTTTTTTTGCATTCAAAACATCAATTACCTTGTTCAACAAAAATGAAAAAGATGATTATAAACTTTGTTTAGGTTCTCTAGAAAACCATGAAACAATTGAGTGAATTGTGTTAAATGTGTTCGGTCGAAAGCGTATTTATACGATTTGGCGTGAAATGAAACGATACGACGTGTCCCTTCATTGTTTCTGGTCGATGGAATTCTTTCACTCATCTTTCGACCGAAAAAATGTTTTTTCGGCCGAAAAGCTAGGAAACCGTTTATTTTTAAGGGATTTCATTAGAATTACATTTTTCAGCCGAAAAAGCTTTCTTTCCGTTGAAAACTAATGAATAGAACTGTTTCCAGGAACCAGAGAATTCTCTCTAGCTTACTTGAACTTTGGAGGTTGCAGATTCCTACAAATACTCAGAATTTAGTTTCGAAAATGATAGGAGCATTTGTAAAATTGAATTTACTTTCAATGGATATAATTTTTTTTCATTTTCATTATTTTTATCTAATTTAATTTAATTTTTTAAAAACATCACTGCATAATATTTTCAGTTGACATTATAATTCGTGAAATGAAATATCCGTATCTTTAAAAATACACAGCGAAAAATTTATATTCATAATCCTTAAACATTTCTTTTCAAAAGTGTATTTTTATATTTTACTTTTAAGTAAAAATTAAGATAGATACAAGGTGGGGGAAAACATGTGTTTAAAATATGCAACATTTTCACCTTGGTCAATTTCAAAAAATTCTAGAAATTATAATATTCATCCGTTAGATTCAAAATTATAGTCATAATAAAATAGAGTCTATGTAGATTATTGCAATATATTTCGTTTGTTAATTTTTTTTTTAATAATAGATACATTGTCGGGGGAAAAGATAACTCATTATCATTCCTTTCATGTTTACAGAACATACTGTTAAAGAATTGTCAAATTGACATATCAAATCTCAATAAAAAATATTTGAAAAATAGTCAGTGGAAAGGTAACAAAATTCTTCACAAGTTTTGTTTTTACTATAAGGTGAAATTCTAAATAAAAAAAATAATTTTGTATATCGGAAGTTGAAGAACTTGTGAAAATATAGGTTGTTTTTTCATAAAACAAGCAAAATAGACACCCATATTCATGATTTCACCATTAAGTGAAATGACTCCACATGGCCAGGAGTTTCATTTGGCCTGCTCTCTAGCACCATTTCTATTGATGGGTTCAAAATCTCTCTTTGTCAATGGAAGGGGTTGCCCCGGGTAAGAAGTCTCGATTAGGCCTCTCACTGTTTGGAATAGGGAACCCATCCGATTTTTGGCCCGGAAGCCATTATTGTTTTTGGTTTTACCGATTGCGGCCTGGTCCACCAATGAAGGTGAATGATGGATGGTTATGCAAATGAGAGATGTAGATGAAGACTATGTAAATGAATGAAATAAATCTAACCTACTCTAAACCTACCCTAGCCTAGCTAAGAGAAAATTATCATAACTGAATGAGTTGTAATGAAACTAAACTATGCATAAACCATAATTAGATAGTTGTCATGAAGTTCCATAGTTAGAAATATATGCATACAAGTCTATAAACAAAGAATTATAATTCATATTTCTACATACATTCACAACTCATATGCTCACGACATAATATAAAAAAGAACAACAAAACTGCAAAAGTAACATAGATTACATCGGATAAGTCCATAAGAAAACATGTCCTTACATCCCATGTGAATAATATACATTTCACTTGAATTAGTTCGCACCAGAACAACAACACATGCAAGTTATTCTCTCTATCAAAATAGGGCCCAAAGGGCTTCTCAATATTAGTTATTTCAGCAATAGTAAATCAAAGCTCCAAGGAATGGATTCTCAATTTTAGTTGACAATGTATTTCCAAAATAGTTCAGAAATGTACAATGTTTGAAGAGCTAAGAACCCATTTCTTGGATATAATTCAAGTATTTATTAGAGTCCAATGTGACTCTTAGCCTTCCGTATTCCACCGTGACCTGTTATTTACCAACATTTGTCCTTATTCTTTTTGTGATGACAAGGGGACAAATAAAGTAGTTACATTTCAAAATTTTCTTCTAGCACCGGTGGGTTGTCATGGATTTTAGTTGTAGTGCACCTCATCTATCATAATGATTGGCTCGAAACTCTTTCCTCAGTCGTTTGAGTTTGATTTCCGTTATTTCTCCTTCGCCACTGTTACAGTTGTTGTTATTCTTTCTTTGTCATCCTTGTTCATAGATCACATCATGAGGATGTTGAGTACGACCTCCCCTCAACATTGGTACATGGCACCATTCCACATACAACAGATGAGTGGATTTAGAATAAAAATATTAAAAGAAATCATCCAAACCCATCAAATTGAAGCATTAACTAATTGAAATTTCCCATAAACTTCTCTGAATTCGATTCTCCATTCCTCCACCCATGGTTGATGCATTGCATTTTCCAAGTCTGCTAATAAAGTGCTAGATCTTAATCGTGAAAAACATAAAAGATTGGCAAAGAATTTCCCAAATCGCATAACTGAGAAGTTGTAGATCTCAGAGATACCTTTCCAAGGGTATAAGGAACACGTGAAATCGACACTTGTGTCAAAAGTTAGTCAGTTGAAGGCTTGTTACTATTTCAGATTAGTTTGCTCAAACTTCTTCACTTTGTACCAGAGCTCACCACAAGAATTATTCAGGGTGGTGTCGGTGCACATACTTTAAAGATCTCTCATTAAGTGGTTGTGAAAATCTTTGTTTGTGCCCCTGCCATAATAATAGGAATCCTCAATTGAAAGTGTCACATCCTCATTACTCTGCTCTAATGCATGCCACCAAAGATTATGCACAAGCCAATGTCTTTCAACATTATTGTAGAAACATGGATTATGCATATATCATATTCCCCGAACTTGTCAAGAATCCATACAACATTTCTCTTTGCAAATTCGTATCTAGGTTCCACAACTATCGAGTACAATAGTAGATTTCTGTCGATTTGGCCTTTAAAGTAGCATTCTAAAGCTCATTTTAATAAGGATCCTCAAGGTATTCTCTCTGACACAGGAATTAGAAACCCTAATCATATTTTTTTTTTTCTTGTGCCATGTATCATGCAAGATTTGATTTGAAATTTTCCCCTTGTCTTTGGTGGACCAAAGGTTTTCCTTTGGACATCGCCAGTGTAGTCGGTCAAGTTTTTTTTAACCTCACCTAAGCACGTTGAAGTACCTTTTGTTAACTTTTCCGATATTAGTTCTGACCTATGACCCTCATCGCTGTGAGTCGTAGCCAAGTTGGCGCTTAACAAACAGATTACACACTTATGATTGCTGCCAATACCATCCTCATTCCATTTGATTCTGCCAGCAAAAAATAGCGTGTTTATTTTCAGGGCCGCCATTTTTTAATTTGAAGCTATTCGCTGATTTGTCTTAGAGTGATTTTACCCTCCTTTCGTATGAACATAATCGTTGAGAGAAGAATTCCCAATTGGGGGCCGCGGAAAATAAATACATTTGAATTGGGATTTGTCTTCTTCTTTTGATGATAATGACGATGCAAGGATCTTACATTTTTCGAACCATATCGACTGCAGATTTCGCCATGTGGGAGATCTCAATTTTGCAGTCTGTTGGCTCAACCGAAGGATTACTATAGATATGACGCTGATCCACTAGATTAGAGGATTAAGAATGAAGGGAATTTACCCTCAGTAGTTTTACTCAGTGAAGGCCTCAGACCGCTCCCTGGCACAGTGCATCAAGGAATCATACGACGAAGTTGAAAAAGGAAAGCAAGGCTACAATGTGGCCTCTATACAGGATGGTGGAATGTGCCTCACTTTCCAACTCATAGCTGGTAAGATCGTAAGAAAGAACCACCCCACACAGGTCACCGGGTTCGTGGTGGACCTCGCAGGAAAATGTGTGGAGGGAATGAAAATGAATTGGGCAAGTTACCTCGTCAATGAACTAGAAAAAGACTGTCGTGAAGCTCAAGATTTGGGATACGAGATCCACTTCAGCTGGCTTATCATGTTGATTTCATTTTTTGCCTGGAAAATGCCTGAATGAGCCACCTTTCCAGAGATCGAACCATCGGAGCCGTTGACCGCTAAGTTTTCTACCTTGTGGTACACCAATGACATGTCGAAGCAATGGTAGTTGAACGTTGTGTTCCATGCATATTATCAACAACTGAAGGTTGCCATTGAAGCATTTCCACTCATGACACCGTGCAAACTACACCAGTATAGACCAATAGAAGAATTCTGTGCATATCTACACTTCATCTATATCAATGCACGCAGAGATGAGATCAAGGAAGAGTTGTAGTCATATTACAAGCTAACAAACGACGACATGGAGCAGATCACCAAGGAGTGGCCGGAAGAGTTCCTTGTACCTTTTGCTCATGCAGAACTCTCCAACACTGACACCATAGGAAGCCCCTTGGTCACCAGGGTCGAGCGTGTCAGACATTCCAGTGGGACGAAGAAGAAGAAGAAGTAGGCAGATGTCCATAATATAGAGACCGATGAGGAGGACAACGCCTTTGAAGAAAATGGATCTGGCTCTCCCAAAGGAGGAGGAGGAGGAGGAGAAGACCAAGAAGATGGATAAAGAGGAGGGGATGAAGGAGAAAAGAAAGGAGAAGGTGAAGCTACACTGCCGAAAGATTCCCCTGCTGAAACAATAACACCGCAGAAGAGGAAGGTTTCCCCAAAAAAACCTTCAACAAGAAAGAAGATGCATGCCAGTAAGCCCCAGTTAGAAGCAACACTCATGGAAGACAACATCAGATTGGTACCTGGAGCCATGGAGGATGCTTCCAAGGACATCTTGCAAAGATATGGCGTGAAGTAGGAAGAACTATATGGTAGGATCAAAAAGGAATTAAACGAACTACAACAAGCTATTGGTTCCATTCACGCAGTGCCTACTATGCCTCCCTCATCATAGAATACATAATTGGGAGATGAACCAACCCGAAGACTGGTAGATGCGACAGAAGCCCAAATTCATAAAATACAGGAAGAGAAGGAGAAGGCCACAGAAGCCTTGAAACAAGAGAAGGATGAAGCCTTAGAACAATTACGTGTATGACGGTACTATGTAACTGCCTATGAAAATGAAAAAGAAGAGTTTCAGGTGATGATCCAGGAGGACAAAGCGAAGCTACAGAAAGAAAATGAGCAGTTTCTCATAGAACGGGCCGCAGTCAAGGAGGTAGTGAATAAAGCATGTCTCTCTGTTCCAGGCTTCACATAGGAGGACCAGGAATCGGTTGAGGCTCAAGTAGTGATCAGGGGATCAAATTTTGCTCAAAATTCAAAGTGATCGGAATGCAACGAAAACAATTCCATTGCGTTCGTCTCGTCTTCCTGATTTCAGCGGTATATTTACTGTGTCAAATGGACACCATATGGAGAAGATATCGCGATCTGTTCGTCAAGCCAAATAGGCAAAAAGTTTGATGCTGTCTGTACCTGTCTGTACAGTCCATACGGTCTGACGTGGCAGGGTCGTACAGACCGTACGATGATGATGTGGCAGTTGTTGATGGGTTGATTATTAGCGAATCTGGGAGCGACACGTGTCTTGTTGACAACAAATGGTATGAGGGCACGTGGCCCAATCCATGGGCGCCACGTGTCCCTTGTCGGTTGCTTTATGATGGTTGTATGTAAAATTTATTGGGAGTCCGCGGGGTTCGACCCTCGGACCTCCCCCACCATGTAACGTTTTCATATAACCATCCGACCAATACGCCCATACCATGTGACTTGACATGTAATCAAATATAATGTTTATAAAGTCGTTTCAATGTATAAATGCGCGGGGGTCGAGCCGGGGCTTAGCCCCGGCCCGTGGTCGTTTGTATTACATATAACCGTGTATGAAATATGCGCGCGGGTTTAAACATGTGACATAACATTACAACTGTTGGAGTGGGTTATACCATATAACAATGATGTTACATATGACCAAGAGCGCGGGTGGTTAGTTGCACAGTTATAATGACTTAACCACTTCTTTGCTAAGCGCGTGGTTATATGCGCCATACGCCCAGGTGCCGAGGCGGTTAGGGGCTGGCGCGCCCTTAACCATTCTATGGTTTGCACCGTTGGTGCGGTTGCACCGTTGGTGCGGTTGCACCCGGTGCTGGGTTTTTGCACTTAAATGAGCGTGTGAGCCAGGTTCAATGAAGAGGGGTGGGAATTGTAGAACCAGAGACAACAAGTTTGAAGAGGGAGACTTCCAGGAGGCCTAACTTCTTCATTTTTCGACTGATTGAGGTGCTGAAAGAGCCCAGACAGGGGTTTTGGGATGCTGGGAAGCCATTGGAGAAGTCTGTTTGTTAGTTTGAGCATTGTAAGACATGTTTTTGAGCAATTTTTGAGCAATTAATAATAATGATCCATTGGAAGCTGGACCAGGAGATGTAGCCCATAAGAGGGGTGAACTCCTTTATCAATTGCTGTGCTTATGTGTTTATGTTCATTGATTATGCTGTTGTCTATGTGTATTTTGCATAAGTAATCCTTTAATTTATGTGTTACAAACTGATCCTATTGCTTTAAACACATAACATTCACTTGCAATAAGTTTTTCAAGTTTTTCAAGTCTTCTTCATTTTTAGATCAAGTTGGTATCAGAGAACTAGTTTTGAAGACTTGATTGTTTGCAAGTTTTGTTTCTGATGCTCACAAGGTTGAAACTCATAAGAGGAGAAGGTCAACTTGTGGAGCCAAGTTCTTATCCGACAAGGAGGAAGCAGATTCGTTCACCGCAAGTTTCAGAGAGACATTCACCA
>JASDQU010012674.1:139695-152046 GCA_032191745.1 Picea mariana | reverse complement strand
TCCAATCACCTTCTTTAAGAAGGAAACATGAAAAACAAGACGGAGCTTAGAATGACTGGGAAAAGCTAACTAATAGGCCACCTGTCCCACACTCTTGAGAACGATATAAGGACCATAAAATTTGGGCACCATTTTCTGACAATGGTTAGCCTTGAGGGATGTTTTCTTGTAAGGTTGCCATCGAAGAAATACCTGACCCCCTTCTGCAAATTGATGTTTAGAGCAACCTTGATCTCCTTGTTGCTTCATGCGATTCTGGGCCATGACCAAATTCTCTTTCAAGGTATGGAGAATAGTCTCTCAAACTGTAAGCGTTTGGTCAACCGTCTAGACCTTTGAGACACCAGGAAAATATGAGAGGACTGAAGGTGTATTTTGTCCATATACCGCTTTAAAAGGAGTCATTTGCGTAGTTGTATTGTATGAAGTGTTGTACCACAATTCAGCTAGTGGTAACCATTGAACCCACTGATTCTGCCTTTCTGATGCAAAATACCTCAAATATGTTTCCAAACATTCATTGACAACTTCAATTTGACCACTAGTCTAGGGATGATAAGCTATACTGAGATGCAATTGGGTGCCTTGTAGCTTGAACAGTTCTTTCCAAAAGTTGCTTTTGAAAGTTGGGTCGCGATCAGAAACAATAGAATGCGGTATGCCATGAAGCTTGAAGACCTGATCCATGAAATGTTGAGCCATAGTAGATGTTGTAAATGGGTGTTGAAGAGCACATAAATGAGCATACTTGGAAAGACGATCAACTACCACCATGATGACTGATTTATTTCCCAATTTAGGTAAGCCTACAATACAATCCATAGAGATATCCCACCAAATAGGAGGTGGAATTGAAAGAGGTTGTAGTGTGCCAAGAGATTTGATAGTTTCACCCTTGTTGCATTGACACACATCACATTCAACCACAAAATTACGAACTTCCTATTTCATACCCTCCAAGAAGAAAGAACATTTGACCTGGTCATAGATTTTGGTAAACCCAGAGTGCCCATCTGTGGGTGTAGCATGAAGCTCAGAAAGTACCGTGGATTTAATTTTGGACTGTTTACTTAAATAAAAACAACCTTTGTATCGAAGCTCATCATTGATCGAAGAGTACCCTGGGGAAACTAGAGAATTGGACTACAATTGTTGTATCATATGTGAACTTTTGGGATAGTGTAGCCATTCCTGGCGAATAGCTTGGAGCTAATTTGGTACAATGAAAGAGACAGAAAAAAGAGACCCTTCATCTTCATATTTTCTGGAAAGTGCATCAACAACCACATTGTCTTTTCTTTTTTTGTAAATGATCTCATAATCATATACAAAGAGCTTAGTCACCCATTTTTGTTGCTCAAGGGAGGAAAGACATTGTTCCAGAAAATACTTGAGGCTTTGATGATCTGTCTTAATTTGGAAGCATTTCCCCAATAAATAAGGTCGCCAAAGATCCACAGCATGCAAAATAGCCAACATTTCCTTTTCATAGATTGATTTTCCCAGATTTCTCTCGGACAATTGTTTGCTGGTAAAGGCCAAAGGCCAACCCTCTTGCATTAGGATAGCACCAATTCCTTTCTCGGAAGCATCACATTCCAAGACAAAGGTTTTTGTGAAATCAGGAAGGGCCAGGACTGGAGTGGCGCACATGGCCATCTTCAAGGTTTAAAAATCCTGAGCAGTTGGTGAAAGAATTCTTTTTAAGGAGTGTAGTGAGAGGTTCCACGATCTTTCCACAATTCTTAAAAAACTTGTGATAATAGCCTGTTAAACCCAGAAATCCCCACAATCTTTTGAGAGCCTTTGGGTGAGGCTAATCTTGAATAGATTCAATATTTTTAGAATCCACCCTAATGCCATCCTTACCAACAAGATGACCCAATTACTCTACTTCTGAGGTGCGAAAAGCACATTTAGATTGTTTGAGGAAAAGTTGGTGCTGAGAGAGTAGATGGAGAAATTGATCCACATGAGCAATATGGTCTGTCCAGGTTTTGCTATAGATGAGGATATCATCAAAGAAAACTAACACAAAATGACGGAGAGAATGACGGAAGACATGATTCATGAGGCTTTGGAAAGTCGAGGGAGCATTACATAAGCCAAAGGGCATGACCCAAAACACATAGTGTCCCTCATGAGTTCTAAAGGTAGTCTTAGGAATGTCTTCCTCTTTCATACGGATCTGGTGGTAGCCTGAACAAAGATCAAGTTTAGTAAAGAACTGAGCGCCACCCAATTCATCCAAGAGGTCATCAATGATAAGAATGATATATTTGTCTTTAATGGTGAGTTTTTTGAGAGCGCGGAAGTCAGGACACATGCGCCAAGAACTTTCTTTCTTAAGGACCATGACCACAGGAGAAGAGTAGGGGCTCGTACTAGGGCGGATAACACCTACGTTGAGCAATTCTTGAACCTTCTCAATTCCATTTTTTTGGGAAAAGGGGTGACGATAGGGACAAATATTGGGAGGAAGGCTTCCTGGGACAAGGGGGATGGAATGATCATGGACACCATGAGAAGGAGGGAGTCCATGGGAAGTGGAAAAAACCACTTGATGTTTATAGAGGATGGATTGGAGGTCCTGAGACATAGAGGGTGTCTCAGTGGCTTGTATGGCATGGAGTTGGGCAATAATTCCAGAATGACCTTTTTTGAGTATCTTTTCCATGCAATGGGAACTAATGATCTCTAGGGAACTGACGGTGATGCCTTGGAACTTATATTGTTGGCCATCCTATTATAATTGCATTGTTAATTCCTTAAAATCCATGAGAATGGGACCCAAAGTCCTTAGCCATTATGCACCCAACACAATGTCACAACTGCCCATGGCGATAGAAAACATATAATATTTTAAATTCTATTCACCAATTTGGAGACACACATTTTCACAATGCCCTCCACATTTCATGGACCCACCATTGGAAATCATGATTTGGAAATCATTGACTGCATAGATATATCAATTAGTTTCTTAGGCAATGCGTCAATGAACAAAATTATGGGTGCTTCCAATATCAACAAGAATGATGACCTTCCTATGCTTGATGTAACCAATTAGTTTGAGGGTTTGGGGAGTAGAGAATCCAGTGAGAGCATTTATGGAAATGACTAGTTCTACTTTAGGAGGGTCTGAGGGAGGGGTTATGTCAGTGGGTTCAAGTGACACAGACACAAGGGGAGCCTCAACATCCTTTTCTGAAACATCCTTCGAGAAGGTCATAAAAATATTTTGTTCCTTACACTTGTGTTGTGGAAAATATTTGTCATCACAATTATAACAAAGGCCTTTGAGTTGGTGTTCATCCATTTCGGCCCTGGTCAATTTCTGGATCTTTGGTGGAGTATAAGGAGGAGTGGGAGTTATTGGTTTAGTGCGAGGAATAAAGGAGGGTTTGCGTTTTTGAGAAGAGACAACATGTTGTGCTTCATTATCTCTTTTAGTATCATCCACCCAACTCTGAGGCTGAGCCATGAGACATGAGCACAAATATCATCCTTGAGGCCACTGATAAAACATTCTTGGAAAAAAGCATCAGACATGCCCTTTGTACAAAAATCTAGTCGCTCAAAAGAAACTATAAATTCTTCCACTGTGTCAGATTGTTTCAACATTGTCAAACAACCTAAATGGTTGTTGTCAGTGTGAAAGCATTCATAAAGCTCTGCCACAAATTGTGTCCAAGCCACATACCCTTCGTGGACTTTTTTTCTCCATTTTCACCATTGCCAACATTCTTGATCTAGATGGAGAACACCATACCGGAGTTTGGCCAACTCATCCATAATGCCATACAAAGAGAAATAATGTTCCATTTGAGTTACCCAACGAGTGGGATCTGATGCATCAAATTTGGTCACATCCACACGCGAAAGGCGTAGGTCACGTTGAAAGTGACAGGGCTGAAAATTATTGGAATGAGAGAAAGTTTCACCTTCGGTATGCAAAGGTGGGTTAGATAAGGGAAGATCTGCAGGGATATGCAACTTGGCGTAGATCATCGTAGCGACAAATTCAAGCTGGGTAGTAATGTCTTGTTTGACTTCCTCGAATGAGGAAGTGACTGAAGCAGCGATGGGGGAATGCATTTTTTGATTGATGGAGAGAATATTGGCACTGAGCTATCGCACTTCTTGTTGGATTTCTGTGAAATTATAGTGCAATGTATTGAAGCAAGATTCCAAGTCTTGGCTATGGGTATGGGCCATGATGACGAGGGGACACGAAAAGGGGTGGGTGGGACCACACATAAAATGGGTTATGGGTGAAGTGTATCACAACGATCAGGGTGACGGGTTGAATCCAATGGGGTAAATCCCAAATAAGGGTGTTGGAAGGGGGTTGGGTCCACAAATTTTTTTTTCTTTTTTTTTTCTTGAAAAATGCTAGGTATGACTGCAATAAGGGCGAAGAGAGAAATCCAATGGAATAGGTATTAAATAATGGTGCCAACAAGATCCAGAATTTAGTTTTTTTTACTCCTGTAGAGTTTTACTTTGATCTGAAGAATACTATAGTGATGAAATGTCCAAATGCTTAATAGGAAGAAATGTGTAGTAATTTCACAACTCGAATGCATGAGACACAGTTGCACCACAATAGATCTTGTCTATTTTGTTTTCGTTTCCGTCCGAAGGGTTAGGTATTCAAGGGTTCTACAGACAAGGGTTTTCCCTATGCTATAACTCTCTCATATACGTGCAGTGTCCAATAGTAGTACTCGACCCAATATCTCAGGGCACCAACTAAGGAGGCTAGACTGTACCCTTAGCCATACTACCCGACTACCCAGGTACTAGAGAGTATCTTCTTGAGTGCTATTCTCAGTGGCACTATAGCAGTCAGGTGGCCAATTGGTTTATCTATGGAGGGCTTCAGGAGATCTAGGTCGATCTGTATACAGGTGTTGTCTGATGCGCTACCACTCGAAGGGGTACCAATATGGGTTACAAGGGTGGCCAACAGATGTGAGTTTAAGTACCACTTGTATTTCCTGCATGTATGAATCCCTGACTGCGGGTTTATGTGCGTAACGAAATTTTTTTGTAGCTTAAAGACACCAGGATACGTCTCTACTCTTAAAAAATTTAACCCATGATTTTCTGTCGAGGAAGGTGCTTTGATACCACTTGTAACATTCCAGATATAAAAAGTATGCAGAATAGAAATAAATAACTAGAAATGGAAAATGAACAACAATATAACCAAAAAAAACACCATGATACTACCAAAATGATAACAAAATAACACCAGAAATAACACTTTGATTACCGAAAGCAATGTTCACTTGCCTCTTCGAAGGGGCAACCTCCAGCAGAGTAGATCTCTATTACAATAATATCCAAGACAAACGTTCTCATACCCTCGACTCCTATTTATACTAAATATGTCTATCAAAATAACCATCTAGAGGAAGATTCTTCTAGAAGAAGAAGCTTCTATTAGGTCTTCTTACATTGGAATTATTCTTCCTTATTGCTAGGCCTTATTAATATTGACCTTTATTACATGGAAATATATTATTCTACCTACGTGACGGGTTAGGTCCCTAACATAGTTTATCATTCAATGTTTCATCATTAAAAGAGCAATGTGAGGAATGTATGCATGATAAACAAATGGGTTCTCATGCTGGTAGTTATCATCAAATGGATTTGTATAAAGTGGATGAAGATCTTTGGATTCTAAAAATGACGGGATTTCTTCAATGAGGGATTTTTCACAGACCAAAGTATATTCATGATTTTCTGAAGAGGAGACGATAAATGGTTCACACCTCGAGGTTAAGAGGTCTAATATTTTTGATGGGGAATCCCCCACAGTTGTGTTGAAGTGAGGCTTAGATATTATGTCTCCAACATCCTTCATGGTAGGATCTAAATCTTATGAATGAGAGATGGTTTGATCATCCATATCGCACCCTTTAGACATAGAAAAAAGACATGAAAACCAATTAAGGATTTGTCGGTCTGAGGTTTTTTCATTTTCAGGAAATGTATAATAAATATACATAACTCTTAGAAAGAATTTATCCACATATTTGTTTTCAAGGATATGGATTTCTGCAAGTTCATCAAAGAGTTCGTCATAGACATAATCGTCATGACCAACGATAAACATTTCCATAAATTATTTCGAACTATGAATCAATTTCGATGGAAACATCCTAAACCATGTTTTAATTCACCTTTCAAATGTGAGGATGAATAGTTGACATGTTTCATTGTCCTAAACAATCTTTAGATTTCGGCGAGTGATGTCAAACTGATTGAGCTGCATGAGTGAAGAGACATGCCCTTAACAACTAAATTTAGATTTTGACAAGAGATCAACGGTCTTGGTTGGGATTTCCTCGGTGGGACTTAGACGACTCAAAGGGTCATCCCATACATAGATACAAAGAAGAGAAATGGTTTGATTAATAGTTAAGTGAAATGACACCACATGGATAGGCTTGTCATCTGGCCATTTATCTAGTTCCATTTCTGTTGATGGGTTCAAAATATCCCTTTGTCAATAGCAGGGGTTACCCTCAGTAAGAAGTCCCAATTAGGCCTCTCACTGTTTGGAATAGGGAACCCATCCAGTTTTTGGCCCGTAAGCCATTACTATTTTTGGTTTTATCGATTGCAGCCCGATCCACCGATCAAGGTGAATGATGGATAGTTATGCAAATGAGAGATGTAGATGAAGACTATGTAAATGCATGAAAGAAATCTAACCTACTCTAAACCTACCTTATCATAGCCAGGGAAAAATTATCATAATTGAATGAGTTGTGATGAAACTAAATTATGCATAAACCTTAATTAGATAGTTCTAATAAAGGTGCATAGTTAGAAATATATGCATACAAGTCTATAAACATAAAATTATAGGTCATATTTCTACATACATTCACAACTCAAACGTTCAAGAAAGAACAACAAAAATGCAAAAGTAACATAGATTACATTAGATTAGTCCATAAGAAAACATGTCCTTACATCCCATGTGAATAACATACATTTCACTTGAATTGGTTCGCACTAGAATAAAAACACACACAAGTTATTCTCTCTATCAAAATATGGCCCAAAGGACTTCTCAATATTAGTTATTTCAGCAATAGTACATCAAAGCTCCAAGGAGTGGATTCTCAATTTTAATTGACAATGTATTTCCAAAATAGTTCAGAAATGTACAATGTTTTAAGAGCCAAGAACCCCTCTCTTGGATATAATTCAAGTATTTATTAGAGTCTAATGTGACTCTTGGGATTCCGCCTTCACCCCTGACCTTTCATTTACCAATATTTGTCTTTATTCTCTTTGTGATGATGAGGGGACAAAAAAGTAGTTACATTTCAAAATTTTCTTCTAGCACTGGTGGGTCATCATGGATTTTGGTTGTAGTGAACCTCATCTATCATAATGATTGGCTCAAACATTGGGGCATATAATAATTATAGTGTTTGGACTCTTTCCTCAATCGTTTGAGCCCGATTTCCTTGGTTGCTCCTTTACCGCTGCTACAATTGTTGTTATTCTTTCTTTGTTGTCCTTGATCATAGATCACATCATGAGGATGTTGAGTATGACCTCCCTTCAGCATTAGTACATGGCACCATTCCACATACAATAGATGAGTGGTTTAAAATAAAAATATTAAAAACAAGCGTCCAAACCCATAAAATTGAAGCATTAACTAATTGAAATTTCCCATAAACTTTCCAAATCACATAACCTAGAAATTGTATAAATCACATCATGAGGAGACCTCGACCTCCCTTGAGCATTGGTACATGGCACCATTCCACATACAACAAATGAGTGTCTTTAGAATAAAAATATTAAAAGCAAGCGTCCAAACCCATAAAATTGAAGCATTAACTAATTGAAATTTTCCATAAACTTCTCAAATCACATAACCGAGAAGTCATATATTTGAGAGACCTTTCCAAGGTATAAGGAACATGTGAAATGGACACCTGTGTCAAGAGTTACTACTAAAAGAAGAAAGGAAGTCCGCTGGAAGTCCACGAGGGGGTCATTACTATTTCAGAGTAGTTTGCATGAACTTCTCGGCTTTGTACTGGAGCTCACCACACGAATTATTCCAAATGGTGTCAGTGCACATACTTTAAAGAGTAAGTGGTCGTGAAAATATTTGTTTGTGCCCTTGCCATGATATTAGGAATCCTCGATTGAAAGTGTCACATCCTCATTACTCTGCTCTAATGCATGCCACCAAAGATTATGCACATGCCAATGTCTTTCAACCTTACTGTAGAAACATGGCTTATGCATATATCATATTCCCCGAACTTGTCAAGAATCCATACAACATTTCTCTTTGCAACTTTGTATCTAGGTTCCGCAACTATTGAGTACAATAGTAAAGTTCTGTCGATTTGGCCTTTAAAGTAACATTCTAAAGATCATTTTAATAAGGATCCTCAAGGTATTCTCTCTGACATAGGATTTAGAAACCCTAATCATATGTTTTTTCTTCTTGTGCCATGTATCACGCAAGATTTGATTTGAAATTTTCCATTGACTTCGGTTGACTAGAGTTTTTCCTTTGGATGCCGCCGGTGTAGTCGGTCGAGGGTTTTTTAACCTCGCCAAAGCACGTTGGAGTACTTTTTGTTAACTTTTCCGATCTTAGTTCGGAGCTATGACCCTCATCGATGTCGGTCGTAACCAAGTTGGCGCTTAACATACAGACTACACACTTATGATTGTTGCCAATACCATCCTCGTTCCATTTGATTCTGCTAGCAAAAACTAGCGCGTTTATTTTCGTGGCTGCCATTTTTCAATTTGAAGCTATTTTTTGATTTGTCTTGGAGTGATTTTACCCTCCTTTCTTATGAACATAATCATTGAGAGAAGTATTCCCGATTGGGGGCCGTGGAAAATAAATACATTTGAATTGGGATTTGTTTTCGTCTTTTGATGATAATGACGATGCAAGGATCTTAAAATATTTGAGAGAGGTCTACATTATGTTAAATATAATGTAACCTCAACAGGCTGACTATACACTGCCAGTTGTCCTGGCCAGCTGTACTTTCTATTCTTGATTTGCTTGAGCCTATTTAGCTCAGCTATTTCCCATTGCATAGTACTTCTTCAGACTTACTACTTATGAACTTCTTCATGTACTCATTTTGTACTCTTCTTCATACATTCTAATATACTGTTTTCTGTTCTATTCTTTCTCTCTGCATTTCTTGCTTCACAATTTATCATGGTATCAGAGCTACATAAGTAAGCCTCTTCACACAGGCTGGAGAGCAACACGATCCTCAAACAGCGTAGAGCTTACACGGATCTTGAGAGCAATTCAACACAGACATTTCACAAGGCTTGGAGAGCTGTCCATCATACACTTGAAAGATCCTTGCAAGAAAATTCCACGAGGAAGCTGACCATCTATGCTCAAAGATCAACGTAAGAATATCACACGCCAAAGTAGAGCGTACAACGCTCGAAAGATCGAGGAAGAAGAGAGTGCAGAAGAAGAAACTTTAAAGATTTTTGTAATTTTCAAGAATCATCAAAGAATTCACGAAGAAGAGCTTCAGAAGGTAGAAACGTTGAATATTTCATGGAATTCGTTCAAATTTGTGAAAGATTGCTGTAGAAGGAAGCATCGTTTAAAGAATTTTGGAAATAACTCAAATCTGTTAAAGACTGCAGCAGACAATGCCAAGCTTTAAAGAATCCGTGTATTTCTTTCAAATCTTTGAAAGATTCACGAATCTTTCTTCCACAGGAGCAAAGAACGCATCTCATGTGTAAAGAACAACCATTGAGTCCATAAGATTCGTCTTGCGAACAGATCCGAGGTGGAAATCCAGTTCAAAAGGGACGAAGAGAGCGCAGAAAATGCGAAATAATTTCAGTCGTTAGATCTTCTGGAGAGAACCGACAGCCGTTGGATCAACGAGAAAGTGCACGAGGTTTAGTCCTCTGGAGTGCACAGGAGAAATATCGACCTGTGAAGTCGCGAAATCCCGACATCATCTGGACCATCCATCAAGAGACACGTGGTGAGATCTCGACATTTCGCTAACTTGCAAGGTGTAAAGGTCAGAAGACTGTCGTGAGAATTTGTGAATCATGAAATCACGAGTCATTCTGAACCATTGGATCGTGAAAGATCGTGAGTCGTCGATCAGATCCAATTGAAAAATAGGGGATCGGGATTTGGATGACCGAAGGACACTGCTCTCCAAAACCCCGATACGCGAAATCCCGACATCACAAAATGTGAAATCCCGAGAGGATTGTGAGCCGTCCATCTCAGAGGACAGGTGGCAGCAGATCCAAGTGTCATCATTTCGGCATTTCAGAGTTCAGGATATCATAGGTCTTGTTGATGAAAGCTTGGGACACTCCACAGGAAAAGTCTCGAAATCTCGAAAAGATCACAGTCGTCCATTTGTTCGGACATGTGGCGAACATCGAGGAAACCGTCGACATATCGGCTACCGGGGTTTCAAGTTGACAGAGGATTTGGAGTCGCAAGTCATGAAATTGTGAAATGACGAGGACCATCCATCTTGAGGGGACACGTGGCAACAATCTAGGCCTTCAGGGAAAGTCTCGAAAGGAAAGGGCCATCAACAAATCGAGATTCGGCGTTTCGCAAATCCTGAGGACAAGAAGCACGAGCATTTCAGAATTGCAAAGTTTGAAATCCCGAAAGGAGGAAAAGCTCCATTATGGGGCCCAATTGACATCATCATGTCAAAATGAGGGATCGGGAATCTCCACGGTGAAACCCCTGAAGCAGACTTGAGCCATCCATCTGTTGGGACACGTGGCAGAAATTGAGGCCTTCGAAAAAATCCCGATAGGAGAGTCCATCGACATTACGGGATTCGGAAAATCGCGAATCCTGAAGACGAGACGTCCGAAGCATTTGAAGTCTCGAAATCATGAGGAGAGATCAGGATCGTCCATCATAGGAGGATGCGTGGAGGAGATCAAAGCATTCGGGAAATTTCTCGAAAGGAAAAGTCATCTATCGGGATATCAAGGTTCGAGAGATTGGGGATTCAAGAGGGCAAAGAACCAAAAAATCCCATCGTGCTTTAACCATTAGGCGTGTGGTCACATTGATCGGACACTAAGGGCCAATTCAAGGCCGATAAGCTCTCATCAACAATCGACGTTTCGGCAAATCGACATTTCAGCGATCGAAGGTTGGCGAGACAAGAGAATGGAGGACTCGTATAACGAAGTCTCGACGTCAGAATCGCGAAACCAAAAACTCGTGAAATATTGAATGCAGAGTTCTGAAGTCACTGCAAATTATACGCAAGAGACAGGTAAGTAAGAATTTTGTTTCTATTTTGTTCAAATTCTTTAAAAAAATATGGCGTCGTCTAGCAATTTAGGACCAACTCAGGGTCCGATTCTTCTTGGAAAGAACTATGAGTTCTGGTCTCTTCGGATGAGATCCTTCTTGCAAGAAAAAGAGTGCTAGGATCTAGTGGATCATGGATATGTGGAACCAGATCCAGCAGACCTGTCTGCCATGACTAATCAGCATAAAATTGCTCAAGCAATGTAGAGAAACAGAGAAAATAAAGCTAAATTTTGGATTCAAAATTCTGTGGATGACTCAATTTTTTCAAAAATCACAGGCGCTGGTACTTCATAACAGGTCTGGGACATCCTGAAATCTTCCTACCAAGGAAATGACAGGGTCAAAATAGTTAAAATGCAGACCTTGTGGATGCAATTTGAGACTCTAAGGATGACAGAGTCCGAAAATGTTGATCAGTTCATGACTAGAGTCATGGGCATCGTGAACCAGATCAGATTGACTGGTGAAACCATCAATGATCAATGCATTGTTGAGAAAATCCTCAGAATCTTACCAAATAAATTCGAAATGGTTGTCACAACAATCCTTGAATCCAAGGATCTGTCAAGTTTTTCAACAGATGAACTAATTTGTTCTATGGTGACACATGAGACCAGACTGCATCTCACAGATGAGTCAATCTCTAATGCTTTCAAAACTGAATTCTCCTTCAGAAGAGGGACAGGCAGAGGAAGAAGTAGAGGTCACCAAGGAAGAGGGAGCAATCAAAGTAACCCTCACTCCAATGGAGGTAACAGACAACAATATCCGAATCAAAATTTCCAAGGTCAAAGACAACAACAACAAAATCAACATCAGAATTTCCAGCCTCAAAGAGGTAGAGGGAGAAGATCAAATGAGAAATCAAGCATACAATTCTATTACTGCAAGAAGTATGGGCACTATGAATCTGAATCCAGGAGGAAGCAAGAAGATCAACTCTCAGGCAGAGCACATGTGTCAAATCACACGGGAGA
>JASDQU010012674.1:65014-76157 GCA_032191745.1 Picea mariana | reverse complement strand
CACAAAACCCAAGTAAATGAGTTATGTCTTCATAAAAGAGGACTTCTTCAGATTTATCAACAACTTATCTTGTTGAAGTATCCTCATAATTAATGTCAGATGTCTCAAATGATCCTCTTTAGTCTTGCTAAATACCAGTATATCATCCAGATATACAACTACAAACTTGCCAATGAAATATTTCAGTATTTCATTCATCAACCTCATAAAATTACTTGAGGCATTTGTTAAGCCAAATGGCATAACAAGCCACCCATCCAACCCTTCATTTGTCTTGAAGGTTATTTTCCACTCATCACCTTCTCTCATTTTTATCTGGTGATATCCACTTTTCAAATCTATTTTAGAAAATAAATTTGCTCCACTTAAACAATCCATTAAGTCATCCATTCTTGGAAAAGGAAATCTATACCTGATGGTAATCTTGTTTATGGTTCTCGAGTTTGTACACATTCTCCATCCTCCATGCTTCTTTGGACCCAACACAGTTGGTATTGCACATGGAATCAAGCTTTCTATCACCAAAACCTTGTCTAACAATTCCTGGACTTGGTTCTTTACCTCCTCATTCTCTTGAGGTGTCAATCTATATGCTTCTTTGTTTGGTAAGCTTGCTCCTGGTATCAAATAAATATGATGGCGAATACTTCTGATGGCTGGCAATGAGCTAGGAAACTCATCCACTGCTATGTCAGAAAAATTATCCAACATCTCTTGAACTTCTTCAAGAAAATCATCCATTGAGGTACTTGTAAGGACAACTCTGGGTTTCCTCACCATGGCAAACTGCATCTCATGTTCCTTCTTGATTTCACTCAAGAGTTATTTCCCACTCATGAGAAGTATGCTTGTGTTGGCTTCTTCTTTTACTTTCTTCTCCTCTATTGGAAGCAACATGTGTGTCCTACCATTCTTCTCCAAGGTGTAAGGGTTTTTTCTCCCATCATGAATGAAATTTATGTCAAACTTCCATTGTGTTCCCAACAAAACATGACATACATCAATCACACCAAATTTCATCTCTATATCCTCCTATCTTAAATTCAATGAGGCATTTTTTAGTGACCATTACCTGGTGTCCTTTCTACAACCAAGAGACTTTATATGGATTTGGATGTGCAGTTGTCTATAGCTTCAATTTCTCCACCATCTCTGTGGATACTAAGTTACCAGTGCTCCCACTGTCAATTATCACCTTGCATACTATGTCTTTAGTCTTGCAAGATGTCCTAAATAGATTGTTCCTCTGCAATGGATTTTCAATTTTTGGCTCTAGTTTTAAGAGAACCTTCCTCAATATCAAAGATTTTCCATCCTCTGCACCTTCTTCTTCAACATCGCTTTTCTGTGCTTCCAAAATGTGAACCTCACCTCCTCCTTCTTTCTTTTTCTCAGAATATTCCCAAGACATGTGTCTTGTCTTTCCACAGGCATAACACCTTACTTCCCCTCCTCTTCTTCTTCCTCTTCCTCTAGAAGAAATTCTTCCACCACCTTGTCTTCCTTGGAAACTTCCTCCTCTTCCTGAGTGACTATGTGGTTTCTTAGTCCCGTCTTTGGGTTTATGTTCCTTATCATGGGAAACTCCCTTGCCTCTGCTTGGGCTTCTGCCTCTATTTCGTTGACTCTGTTTCCTGGCCAACTTCTCCTCTACCTTCAAAGAAATCTGATAAGCATCCTCTACTGTCCTCACTGACATCATGTTGATCTCATCTTGGATTTCATACCTTGGGCCAATTATATACCTGGACACTTTTTCCTTGTCCTTATCTTGTTGTCTAGTCCTGGTATTCAGCTTGTAGAATTCCTCTGTGTACTCTTTGACTGTCATACCCTTCTGTCTCAGGTTCTACAACTTCCTAAACAAATTTATCTGATAATCTTTGAGCATGAATTTAGCCTTTATCTTAACTACCATTCTGTCCCAATTATTTATCTTATGTTTTCCTTTGCTTCTCCTCTCATCCTGCAGTTCATCCCACCATAGTGATGCATGTCCTTTTAGTCTGGTGATAGCATGTCTCACTTTTTTTTCCTCATCGACATCTTCATAGTCAAAATATTTTTCCATGGATCTTATCCAATCCAACAATTATTTAGCATCCAAGTTTCCTTCATACATTGGGATCTCTATCTTTGCTCTACCTCTCGATTTAACAATTGTTCTTAGCAAGAGTTCCTTGGAAACATTTTCCCCCGCAGATTCTTTGATTTCTATTTCTTCACTTTCTGCATCACTGATGTCCCCAGCATTAGGTGCCCTCCTCTGCGATGCCTCCATTGCCTGTAATCTTGCACGAAGCTCTCTCATTTCTCTTTCTATAGCGCGATTGGCTAAAGGTGGCTCCACACGTCTCCTTAGTGCCATTGTTTTGATTGTTTCTCACACAGAGTACAACTTCGAGCTCTTTTTCGCTACCTGAAAACAATTTCAGGCTCTGATACAACTTGATGCAGACCCCCCTACTCTCCTTCAGGGCTATGCGACCTCTCGGTCAAGGATCTTAATCTCTTGAGATGAATTATCTCTTTCAGGCCTTCAGTATCCCCTGGAATGAATTACACAAGTTCATATTTGCATGTGACCTTGGGCTGTGACCCGAGGCTTAACTTTGAAGGGTGCTTCGAGCTTCAGCTTCAGCTTTGGTTGTTTTTATAACAGCTATAACACTCTTCTCTGAATCCCGAACCACGAACTTTCCTGGGAAGATCTATGGTTCTCATTTCTCCCATAGCCAATGATAATGATCTATTCAGACTCAAGAATTTGATACTTTTCTATCCCTCTTATCTCTTAACACAACTTTCGAGAGTTTCCGAACACTAAGCGGTTCGATCGATGCCCAAATTTTATCTTCGAGTTTCAGTGATTTTCTTATAGCACATTTTTTCTACAATCTCCTCGGATCACCAAAAATAACCTTCGTTGAGTCTCATATCGATGGTCCATAGACTTCAATCGAACGGATGATCCAGATCAATCCTTTCATCTTCGGCAATTTCTGTTGGTCGTCTACATGACACAACTCCTTGTATCTTCCGATGCTGAAATGTCGAACAAGTTCTCCTCCCGGATAGCTTCTCCTATGAAACGAACGATGGTCTACTCTTCGGGTTTCGAGAACTTTGATGTTGTTCTACCCCTTCCTTTCGGATAGTTTCTTCTCTGAAACGAGCGATACGCTAACAGGTATCCTCCTCTAGATCTACAGCCACAATCTTCTCCACTAGATCGGCCTTCGGCGATTTTCACCCTTCTACGCTCCAAATCCTCTGATTCATGAACTTCTGAAGAAAATCATGGCTAACCACCACGCAACTTCTCTTAGATTTGATGGTCTGGAATGATTTCGCTTCCTCCCAAAGGGATCTCGAGCTTTAACTCATTAAACCTTCAGGGCTTCATTCCCTTTGAAGATTTCTTTCTGCTATCTCTCTTGAGCTTTATCTCTCGAACCCTTTGACTCCTCAGAGGGTTACTTTGACACTTATTCAAAATTCATATCTATGCACTCATTGCAACATATTCTTATGCAAGACTTAGCTTCTTGCAGGCGACTATGCACACCTTGTAGCAGTCCCTTTCCACTCCTTGCAAATGGAAGTTTCACGCTATCTCTTTTGATCTTATGAGTCGAAATAGAGTCCATCAACACACTCCTTACGGACAATATGCACACCTTGCATGAACTCAACAAAGAGAAACGATTTGAAACTTACCCTGATACTTCACCACATCACACATTCAACAACATAACTCATTCATTCATGAAAATGGAAAATAACAGAGAACTGTCAATAGTAGCAACACCATGCATTTGGATCAATTTTCCTTTGTTATATTCATTCAAATGTAAATGGATATAGCTATGATAAAACAAGAAATAAAAAAAACTCAGAAACAACTAAATCACAACAATCTCCTACTAATTTGCAGTAGCCTCATTCATGCATACAAAACCTCTATTTATCCTAGAGAGCTCCTAGGGTTCCCCCTGAATAATCGTCTACTCAAGAAAAAACTAACTACTACTTAATTTATGTTACATTAAAGTCTAGGAGTGAAACTCCCAGATCACTCGTGATCATTCAGCTCCCAAGCATTTGATCTTCTTCCATTTTTCAATCAGTTCAAAAAATATTTGCAGGAAATGCCAACGGTTAAGATTCTGAAATGATTCAAAGGCACGCTAAGGTGTTGAGTTGTCTCTCCATGTGTGCTTGCTGACAATGCTCCCACATCACGAAGCAATAGAAAAAAAACAAATGTGCAAATAAAACACAGAAGATATACAATAAAATAGAGAAACAGATATACGTGGTTCACCCAGTGTGGGTTATGTCCACCAAAGAAATTGTTAGGTCCTTCCCTTTTATTATCTAGCAAAATGAATAGATACAACCTACATCACACCCATTGTAACTTCCTCTTCTTTCTCTCACAATCTCCTCTCTCATAATACAATATTTTCAATAATACCCAGTTGCAATACAATTCCCTCATAAAAGAGGATTTCCTTCTAGGAGAAAAAAACCCTAAAATAAATTCTATCATCAGATCTGTAACCTTATAATGAAGGGTCCAGATTGACTACAAAATTACAATATTTTACAAGGAAAATTTTTCTTCAGGGGATTCTCCCCCAAACCCCCCAGTCGGAGGGATGAGCCCCCCGAACCCCGTAGGGAGGGCAAGCCCCCCCTTCATGGAGGGTTGTACAATATTCTGGGGTGTACAGTCTTCATGGGGTATAAACACAGTTGAAAACAAAGACCTTTTAATTAAGAAGATAATCAAGGTCCACAACCAAAAATCTCCCACTTGGAGACTGATCACAACAACTCCACTTTTTTTGTATATGTTGGACTATGATCCTTCTTAGACCTAGAAAATTTGTCATCTTCACCTTCATGCTAGGGTTCCAACTAAAACTGAGCAGGAACTCAATTTCTCCTTGGTTACTCCCTTTGTTAACATGTCTACAAGATTCTGACTAGTATGTATCTTTTCCAACTTCAAATGTCCATCTTTCAAGACGGATCGTATGAAATGGTACTTGAGATGTATACTCTTAGTCTTTGAATGGAAGGATGAGTTATTAGCAATATGAATGGCACTCTTGTTGTCACAGTAAAACATGTTATTCTCTTTCTTCTTTCCCAATTCCTTCATAAACCTATGTAACCAAATCATCTCTTTACTAGACTTTGTAGAAGAAACATACTCTCCTTCCATTGTTGAAAGTGCAACAACATTTTAAGTTTCAAAATCCAACTTACTATTGTTCCACCTATAGTAAAAACATACCCTATGGTGGTCCTCCTGCTATCTTTATCAACTACCATATATGAATCAATATATCCCTGTAGAACAATGTATGAACCTCCAAAACATAATCCATGAGTAGAAGTACCTATAAAATACTTGAGACTCAACTTTACTACCTCCCAATTATTTTTACCTAGATTGGTCTTATAACTACTCACAACTCCCACTGCATGTGAAATATCTGGTCTTTTGCAAACCATCGCATACATCAAGCTACCAACCGTTGATGAATAAGGGACCCTAGACATGTATTATATCTCCTCCTGTGTCTTGGGACATGTTTTTCCTGAGTTTATACTTGAAGGCTCTAAAGTATATTGTCAAGGCATCTGAAAAGAAAGAGGAAAAGAGGATAGAAAAGACAACTATTTAAAAGATAAGGACTAAACTTGGTTTGTCAACTGTCTCTGTCTAAATTCCCAAGTTTCTTGAATGTTGATATCTCTCTCAATTGCAGCCCATGAACGTTCTAAATCAACCCGATTACTTGTTGTTTGTAAAATGGTGTTAAAGAAATTTAGAGCGATGTTGGTTTGATCTGAAAGACTGGGTTCGACGTTAGCCTGCCTTAAAACTGGTACTGTCATGAAGGATAAAAGATAAGGGAGATATAATTCTGTACTTTTCTTTTTAGGCTTAGTTATCTCTAATTCAAAAAGTAAAGAGAATGATTTTAAAACATGAATTAATGAGATGGTTGAATCAAAGATCGTTTATTGTATCTGAGTTAAAATTTAAAGAAAGGGAAACATATATGATGTGAAGAAAACATAAAACTACTAACAAGGTGAGGCATCAATTTAAGAGGAATCTCACGTTGTAATAGGAGACTATGAAGCAAGAAAAATATTAATGAAGCATATGATGTTGTAATCTAAACATTTTCAGGTCTTGTATCGATCGATAACCGATGCAGAGGAAAAACCGTAAATGATCTAGATAACAAGAATAATTATTTCCATAGTAGAGGTTGTACTAAATTGTAGTCAAGCATTCATTAATAAAATACATGAAAGAACGATGAAAAGACAGGGGAACACATAACTCAGACTTGAAAAAATCCAGAATCTTCAATCTTCTTTTCTATTAATTCAAACTTTTATTTTAGATGTCTCCATCACAATGCCCTTTTTTAAGAAAGAAAAAACCCTGGTGCAGCCTTATCTCCCTTTATTTATACAAGATCATCACTACTTGATGGTTAGCGATCTCCTACTTTTTAGGAAAAAAGAAAGAAAAATAGTTACAAAAATGTAACCTTAACCGTTGCATGATTAACTTTTCATTGGTCTATCATTTCAAAAGTATAAGATTTTGAATGATACTTCATTGTTTAGTTGAAGTCTCTCCCTCTTTTGAAGATATACATTCAACACACTTCTCTAAAAAATGGACAAAACTTTTAGGTGGTGTCGAGAGATATTTAGTTTCAAATAGATAAAACTTTCTTTGTACCTTTGGAAAATGGTCTTCAAAACCTTTATCGACATACCTGATCATTTGCAACTTTAAATTAGGCTGTACTAGCCATCTGTCTATCTAGTTGGTATTGATTTCGCTCAACTGTGAAATTTATGCCTGAACCTCCTTTAAGCTCTCTTTGTAGTCCAATTTCTGTTTCACAATGTTTATCTGCCCTAGTAGTCCAGAGCAGTCATTTCTTTCAAATACTAATGCTTTCTTATCCAAAGAATCAAATATTCCCTCACAATCATCTTTGATTTCTTTGACTGTCTTCTTGTTTTCGACTATATTTGTTTCCCATGCCTTGAGCATAATGTCTCCTCTTATCTATTCTATGACAGAAAGTTTTAAATCTTTCAGCATCTCCCTGTTCCCTGAACATGTGACTGCTTTATGAAAGGTATTCCTTGTTGCTTTAACCTCTTTTTCTAGTAAAATAATGTTATCAAGGGATTTTCTTACCTCTTGAAAATAATGCTAGATGATCTCTATTTTGGAGATCAATTATTGTTGTTCAGTTTCTATCTTTGTATGGGCTTCTAATGAGAGGGTTTGAAAATCCTTTAAGTCCATGACCTAGCCTTCTGTCAAAATCAATTTAGCCTGTAACTGTTTAACAAGCTCCCTTTGTTGAGTAACCTGTACCTGACTTGCTTGTATCCTCTGGTTCATTTCATCTAGGCTAGTTTTGAGTGACTAGATTTCTTGCCTTTCAACAGATCTGGCCTGCTCCAGACTTTTATTCACCTCTTCTCTAATGTTTTTCTCAGCATTCTTCAACTGATCCTGTAATTGAGCTATCATGTGGTTACTCTTATTTATCCTTGTTCTCATGTTCTCCACAGTAAAAATGTTTGTTGTTGCCATGGCTCCCATGGAGCCTGCTACCTCTGTAGTGAAATCCTCCTCTTTCAATTTCTAGACATCTATCAAGACCCTATGCTTCTTCACAATACCCCCTTCTCTCATATGCATTTATTTCCTTACAATAACCTTCCTCTTCTTGCTAAAAAAATAATCGGAAGGAGGGATCTCATCTCTGGAAATAGGGGTGAGGTCACCAACATATATATATCCCATCTATGGGAGTCCAAAGGGGGATTGTAAAGGAGTTAAGGAAGTTATGGGACTTCCTAGCTCTATAGACCTTGTTTCTCCCATAGCCTCAGGTATAATGACATCAACAGCAGGTGATGAAGGAGGAGTGGACTTACTGGACTCGGGAGGTGTCCTGGGCCTCCTCTTTTCTTCCGTCTTTGGATTTTTTGTTTGTAAGGCCTCTTGATTTTGTGAAAAACCTTCAGTCTCCTAAGGAAATTCTTCAGGATTGACTTTATCTTGTATTTCTTGTCTGAAACATGTAGGAGTATCTTCTTGTTCCTGAGGGAGGGTAATTTCTTCACCTTCCAGCACTTTGGGCAGACTACTTCGTCTGTGTTTCTGGAAGATCTGAAAACTAGCTTGCAAGTCGGATGGCAGTGTGTGTACTCTTTCTAACACTTCCTCATAGGTCTTAGTCCCTTTGAACAGGTCATCACAAGGGGACTTCTCATGTTCATAATCCTTCATATTACAGTGGGCCATGTGTTTTCCCACTAATTGGTAAGGATCGTGCTTCCTATGCTCGAGGTTTACCAATTTAACCTCATCTAGCATTGTCGCTTCAACTTTGGAATGACCTAAGTTGAGCAATGAAAATATCCCAATCTGAACAGGAAAAACTGGTCAAAATTTATTTTGAGCCATTTTTAGTTCTATCCCAATTCCACCTGTTACTATTTGATGAGCTACCTCCCTGCACACCAGTTTGTCAGGGAAGAATTTCGAGAGGGCGTGTGGGGGAATTGAACACCTGAAAACTATGATGTATGAAAAATTCTCCTCTATGAACTAGTTAGCAACTGCCCTGAGGTTTCCTGTGACCAACTCTAACATGCGGGGAGGCACACAGCCATGCAACATCTGATGTAGTGGTATCACCACGAAATAACAAATTCCATAGAATGATTCCTTGGCGTTTTCTTTCCAAATTTTAGAATGATATTCGTGAATTGGCTCCGAGTAAGTCGGATTCCAACTTCAATTCATCAAAGGGAAAGGATTCGAGAATCATATAGTATCCATGATGTATGCCGACATATAAAAGGCCACTGGTCGGCCTTTTGATCTTGCAGTCTAATAGTCCATGACCTCCTTCGCCATGTTATCGGATAAAATATTATCCCATTTGAAGTTATAACCTTCAGTTGCCTCGTGCAAAAGAGGTACCCATTCTACAGGGAAATGGGTGGGGCTTTTCTTACCGAAAAGTCTACATAACATCATTGCCACATAAATCATATACTCATTCAATGAGGTTGTGGTGTAAATACCATTGGTGTCAGCCATGAATTTTCCCTCGTTTCTCCATGAATATTTGATTAAGTCAATATACGTTCGGTCTGACTCAAAACATTCTTTCCTTTGAAAATTACTCACAAAATATTTATTATAAACATACTTGGGACTGGGAGATAATTTATATATTACTTGTAAATGTTTCGTTCTGAATGCTCCTTGTATGTACGTCAGTTCGCTCTAAGGCCCAACTGATCATGTCATTATAAGTCGTAAGTCGTGGCAATGTAGCTATTTTTTGGAGCTCAGACTCTGCTATATCTCGAAGCTTGTTGTCGGCATCATGAGGGAAATGTTTTATTTCACAATCCAAAGTCTCGAAAATCTTCCTCCAGGATTTTATGGAATCGATGGCATGCGATGTTGTATCAGATATAATGTCTCCATCTGGACTCGAGCTTTCTGCAATTTCTTCACTTTTCTTGGGTGCCTTCTTAGGTGCCATGATACCTATGCTGGATCAGAGACCTATTTACAGAGAAAGTGTGTATAAAACAAGATAAATGTGACTTGTTGCAGATGTAAAGGATAACTATCAAGTTCGAAATATGAGACTTTATTAACCTTCAATTTCACGTTATAACAAGTGTACAGATGCAGACGATGAAAAATTAATGTTTTTTAATGGAAAGATATGCCTGTAGATATGCTTTCGTGTCAAAAAAATCTTCATTTATCCTTTATTAATGTTGTCGTAGATCGGCGATTTCGAAACTGGAGTTTCAAAAATCATCACCTTCCTCAATTCTCGAAATGCGAAAGGTAGATTAATTATCACTAATCCTATTTTAAAAACAAATTAACCTTAATCTTAAAACTTGTTTAGGGAAAACGTGATTTCGTGTTTCAGAACTTTGAGGATCTTAGCGTCAGGGGATAAGTCATAAGAAATCCCTAGATCGCGAAATTTGGATGAGATTAGTGAAGCGCTAAGACACGTATTAGGGATTTAATTAATCCAGGTTAATAATTACTTATCCTTTTAACTTTTTTGAAAAAGTTAGGATCGGAAGTTTGACGGTTGAGAGTTCAAAAGCGTTTTAGTAGAAAGAAAAACCTGAATTGCGAAATATTAAGGGAATGATAATTATGTTTAGGAACTTAATTAATTATGGGTTTAAAGAGTGCATTGTGGAAAGTGACGGAAAAGGTAACCTTTATTTCTTTCCCCTTTAAAATGTTTTAATAAGATAAACATTTTCAGGATTTTGGCACCAAGAAAATAAGATGGTTGAAGATTATACTTTGAGAAAAACCAAATCTTGAAAATCCGAAAAGGAACAGAAAGCTATGATTTCCCCTTTTTGGACTAAGGGAGGCTCCATGACTTAGGAAAAGATGAAGCTTTAGTTTTCAAAGATAGAAAAAAATTAAACTTCGTGTCAACATTAGGTTCCATCTAGGGATCTCATCTCCTTGTGGGATGACAATAACATGCAGAGCAAGTGCCTTCATTGGGTAATGGGGTCAATGATTCGGTTATGTTAAAAAAAATTTGGGGAACAACCGAACAAGAATAGGGTCTCAACGTTAACCTTGAAAATCTCTCCAAAGACAAAAATTCTGACTATCTCGAGTGGACTTTCCGTAAACCTCTTCTCCTGAAACTGAGCTCAAAACTTTGTAAGTCAATCAAAACCAAACCAACCATCCTATCAGGTTTCACATGATTCCATTTTCATCAAGATAAGTATTTGTGTTTTGTCCGATAAGGAGATCCTAGAAACCTATGGTGAAAATCCATCCGAAAAGAAGAGAAATTGTCAATTTTGATTAAGGTTGGTTGTCATTGATGTCAACCCTTGAAGAAAGAACCGTAGCACAAAAGTTTGGATAATGGACCCAATAGTGTTTGATGTAAATATGACTCATTATTTTTTTTTCATGGTTGATAAGAAGTAAATATGGATGAAATCAAAAGTGGTTCCCTTATGGTGAAAGCCCTCACGGGAA
>JASDQU010012674.1:37468-55562 GCA_032191745.1 Picea mariana | reverse complement strand
GGACCCCGCAGAGGGGGTACCCCCCCTCTGCACTCCCCCGCGTGGAAGAGGAAGAGTGTACATACTTCTGTGGTGTAAATACTTCATGGGGTATAGACACGGCTGAAAGCAAGGACCTCTGCATCAGGAAGATAATCAGGCTCCACAACCAACAAAAACTACTAACAAGGTGAGGCATCAATTTAAGAGGAACCTCACGTTGTAATAGGAGACTATGAAGCAAGAAAGATATTAATGAAGCATATGATGTTGTAATCTAAACATTTTCAGGTCTTGTATCAATTGATAATTGATGCAGAGGAAAAACTATAAATGATCTAGATAACAAGAATAATTATTTCCACAGTAGTGGTTGTACTAAATTGTAGTCAAGCATTCATTAATAAAATACATGAAAGAACGATGAAAAGATAGGGGAACACATAACTCAGACTTGACAAAATCTGAAATCTTCAATATGCTTTTCTATTAATTTAGAGTTTTCTTTTAGATGTCTTCGGCACGATGCCCTTTTTTGAGAAAGAAAAAAACCCTGGTGCAGTCTTCTCTCCCTTTATTTATACAAGATCATCACTACTTGATGGTTAGCGATCTCCTACTTTTTAGGAAAAAAGAATGAAAAATAGTTACAAAACTGCAACCTTAATTGTTGCATGATTAACTTTTTGTTGGTCTATCATTTCAAAAGTATAAGATTTCGAACGATACTTCATTGTTTAGTTGAAGTCTCTCCCTCTTTTGAAGCTATACATTCAACACACTTCTCTAAAAAATGGACAAAAATTATGGGTGGTGTCGGGAGATCTTTAGTTTAAAATAGATAAAACTTTCTTTGTACCTTTGGAAACTGGTCTTCAAAACCTTTATCGGCAGACCTGATCATTTGCAACTTTAAATTAGGCTATACCAGCCATCTGTCTATCTTGTTAGTATTGATTTCGCTCAACTGTGAAATTTATGCCTGAACCTCCTATAAGTTCTCTTTGTAGTCCAACTGTTGTTTCACAATGTTTATCTGCCCTAGTAGTCCAGAGCAATCATTTCTTTCAAATCCTAATGCTTGCTTATCCAAAGAATCAAAGATTCCCTCACAGTCATCTTTGATTTCTTTGACTGTCTTCTTGTTTTCAACTATGTTTGTTTACCATGCCTTGAGCATAATGTCTCCTCTTATCTGTTCTGCGACAGAAATTTTTAAATCTTTCGGCATCTCCCTATTCCCTGAACATGTGACTTCTTTCTAAAAGGTATTCCTTGCTACTTTAGCCTCTTTTTATAGTAAAATAATGTTATCAAGGGATTTTCTTACCTCTTGAAAATAATGTTGGATGATCTCTATTTTGGAGATCAATTATTGTTGTTCAGCTTCTATCTTTGTATGGGATTCTAACGAGAGGGTATGAAAAGCCTTTAATTCCATGACCCAGCCTTCTGTCAAACTCAATTTAGCCTATAACTATTTAACAAGCTCCCTTTGTTGAGTAACCTGTACCTGACTTGCTTGTATCCTCTGGTTCATTTCATCTAGGCTATTTTTGAGTGACTGGATTTCTTGTCTTTCAACAGCTCTGGTCTGCTCCAGACTTTTATTCACCTCTTCTCTAATGTTTTTCTTAGCATTCTTCAACTGATCCTTTAATTGAGCTATCATGTGGTTACTCTTATTTGTCCTTGTTCTCATGTTCTCCACAATAAAAATGTTTGTTGTTGCCATGGCTCCCACGAAGCCTGCTACCTCTATAGTGAAATCCTCCTCTTCCAATTTCTGGCCATCTATCAAGACCCTATGCTTCTTCACCATACCCCATCTCTCATATGCATTTCTTGCCTTACAATAGCCTTCCTCTTCTTACTGAAAAAATAATCGGAAGGAGGGACTGTAAAGGAGTTAAGGAAGTTATGGGAGTTCCTAGATCTATAGACCTTGCTTCTCCCATAGCCTTAGGTATAATGACATCAACAGGAGGTGATGAAGGAGGAGTGGACTTACTGGACTCGGGAGGTGTCCTGGGCCTCCTCTTTGCTTTCGTCTCTGGATTTTCTATTTGTAAGGCCTCTTCATTTATTGAAAACCCTTCAGCCTCCTAAGGAAATTCTTCAGTATTGACTTTATCTTATGTTTCTTGTCTGAAACCTGGTGGAGTTTCGTCTTGTTCTCGAGGAAGGGTAATTTCTTCACCTTGCATCACTTTGGGCAAACCGCTCCATCTGTGTTTCTAGAAGATCTGAAAACTAGCTTGCAAGTCGGACGACAGTCTCTATACTCTTTCTAACACTTCCTCATAGGTCTTAGTCCCTTTGAACAGGTCATCACAAGGGGACTTCTCATGTTCATAAGCCTTCATATTACAGTGGGCCATGTGTTTTCCCACTAATTGGTAAGGATTGTGCTTCATGTGCTTGAGGTTTACCAATTTAACCTCCTCTAGCGTTGTTGCTTCAACTTTGGAATGACCTAAGTTCAGCAATGAAAATTTCCCAATCTGAATGGGAAAAACTGGCCAAAATTTCTTTTGAGTCATTTTTAGTTCTATCCCAATTCCACCTGTTACTATTTGATGAGCTACTTCCCTACACACCAGTCTGTCAGGGAGGAATTTCAGGAGGGCGTGTGGGGGAATTGTACACCCGAAAACTCCGATGTATGAAAAAATCTCCTCTATGAACCAGTCAGCAACTGCCCTAAGGTTTCCTTTGACCAACTCTGAAATGAAGGGAGGCACATAGCCATACAGCATCTGATGTAGTGGTATCACCACGAAATGACAAATTTCATAGAACGAGTCCTTGACGTTTTCTTCCCAAATTTTAGAATGATATTCGTGAATTGGCTCCGGGTAAGTCGGATTCCAACTCCAATTCATCAAAGGGAAAGGAGTTGAGAAGTATATAGCATCCATGATGTATGCCGACAAATAAAGGGCTATTGGCCGACCTTTTGATCTTGCATTCTGATAGTCCATGATCTCCTTCTCCATGTTATCGGATAAAATCTTATCCCAATTGAAGTTGTAACCTTCAGCTACCTCGTGCAAAAGAGGTACCCATTCTGTAGGGAAATGGGTGGAACTTTTCGGTAACATAACATCATCGCCACATAAATCATATACTCATTCAATGAGGCTGTGGCATAAATACCATGGGTGTCAGCCCTAAATTTTCCCTCGTTTCTCCACAAATCTTTGATTAAGTCAGGATAAGTTTGGTCTGACTCAAAACATTCTTTCCTTTGAAAATTACTCACGAAATCTTTATTATAAACATACTTGGGACTCGGAGATAATTTATACATTACTTATAAATGTTTTGGTCTGAAAGATCCAATGATGACCCCTTGGTTGTCTAGAATTCTCCTTGTATGTACGTCATTTCACTCTAAGGCCCAACTGATCATGTCATTATAAGTCATAAGTCACGACCGTGTATCTATTTTGTGGAGCTCAAAATCCACTATATCTCGAAGCTTGTTATTAGCGTCATGAGGGAAATTTTTTATTTCATAATCCAGAGTCTCGAAAATCTGCCTCCAGGATTTTATGGAATCGATGGCATGAGGTGTTGTATCAGATATAACGTCTTCGTCTAGACTCGAGCTTTCTACAATTTCTTTGCTTTTATTGGGTGCCTTCTTAGGTGCCATGATACCTGTGTTGGATCAAAGACCTGTTTACAAAAAAAGTGTGTATAAAACTAGGTAAATGTAACTTATTGCAAATGTAAAGGATAACTATGGAGTTTTGATGTAGGAGCATCTCTCCACGTCAGCCAGCCAGCCAGACAACCATCCACATCAGCGCATGCATTCAAGGATGAAGAGAGGCATAGCCTTCATCTTCAATTTTGAATTTGAATGTAATTAATGTTGTAGGTTTTTGAGCCATGGAGCCATGCCTTTGTGTAGGCATTAGAGTAGGTAGGCCTTTAATTTTTGTAAGGTTGAGATCTAGATCCAGATGGTGGAGTAGACAACCCATTCAATGTAATTGAATAGGGTAGGTAGATTGGAGGGAAGCACTCTAAGAGCCCCCTCATGTAAAAGATCAATTTCGATCTCATTTGGATAGGAGTTAGTAGAATGAGAAGAGGGTCTGCAAGTAGAGAGTAGAATAGAGGAGTCATGCCCTTGTTACAAGCTGTTCTCAAGAACACCTTGTAAACACAGGCATTTTCCATTTTTAATACAAATAGCAATTTTTCCTGCATGACTATGTGTTAAATGAATGTCTATGAGTGTTCTTCATATAATATGAATGTATGATGTGGATTTATGCTATAGATCTGCATTTGTAGGAGTTGGTTTGATTTCAGGTGAAGGCCTTTAAGGTTTCATGCCAGGAGGGCGTGACAGAGTACTGCGGTCTCTGAACACCAGTGCATTGAAGCACTTCTGAATACTGCGGGTTCAGACAAAGACGTGCTACAGCACAAGAAATGAATTCAACAGCTCAGAAGGAAGACCTCAAGGTTGTTGAACACCTTGGAGGCAAGGCTATTGAGGAAAACATAGTTGCAGATAGAATCTTTGAGGATTCTGAGAGCTCTTCCAGGAGGGAGTTGAGCAGGTGCATAGGGTGCACAGGAGAGGATAGAAACTCTGCTGAGAGTTTTGTAAAACTCTGTCAGGAGGGCATTGAGACAATGTGTAGACAAGCACAAGGAAGAGAACTCTCTTTTGAGTTATGGGATTAGTAGAAGATTCCACTGAAGGATCTTTGCAGGGTTGTTGAACACCCTAATCTCAGCAAGAGGTTGCTTGAGCAGAAGGACATCCATGAGGGAATTACATTCTCCAGCAGGAGGAGAAAAGAGAAGGAATTATTTCCTTAGAATTCTGAGTGAAGGGAAAAGTTCAGGATGGATAGCACCTTTGTATGCGTGTAAAGACACTACAGAGGCGCAGAAGTCGTAGAATCCCTTAAGGATTCAAAGGAAAAGCTCAGGAGGGGCAGCGTTTTCATATGCAGGCAGGCGACAACTCACGATCGTGGAGCTCGCAGAAATAGAGCCAAGGTTGAGGCCTTTGAGAATTTGAAGTTCTCCCAAATCTGGGAAGAAATGCGCAAAAGCTCGGGAGGAGAAACAGTAGCCATCCGGTCACACTACAAAGGAGATCTGGACCATTGGTTTTCACGTCCAGGAGGCAGTGCAACAGAAGAGCGCACAGAAGAAATCGATCTGAATCGTCAGATCTTGAGCGAATCACCCGTCATCCGTCGGATCTAACAGGAGCTACATGAGGTCTAACTTCATGAACAGGAGGGTGAAAGTCCTGAAAGAGTTGGATTATCGATATTTCATCAATCGATATTTCGAAAGTCTTGAAGACAGGAGATTAGGAATCTCCAAGGGTGAAAAACCCTGAAACAGATCTGAGTCGTCCATCCGTTGGGACACGTGGCGGAGATCAAGAGCCCATTGGAACATTTCAAGTCTGGACTTCGGGGATGGAGAGGACATGATGCCGGAGAATTTTGGCATCGAAAACCCCAAAATCGTGAAGCGATGAGGACCGTTCATCATGGGAGGACGCATGGCGGAAATCTAAGGGCTCAGAAAAAGTCCTGAAAAGGGGGAGTCCATTGAAATTTCAGAATTCGATATTTTGGGAGTTTCGAAGATAAGAAATCGGAGCACTTCAGCATCGAAAACCCCGAAATCATGAAGCGACGAGGACCGTCCATCATAGGAGGATGCGTGGCAACAATCGAGGTTTTCGGGAAAAACCCCGAAAGGAAAGGAATTTTGGGAAATGAGGATTCGGTATTTCGTGAATTCTGAAGACAAGAGATTATCATTTCGGCATTTGGGATATCAGCTTTTCAGTAGTCGGTATTTTGGGAGTCCATGGGATAGAAGGTCGGACTTTCGAATAAGGAAATCTCGAAAGAGATAAGACTACGGTCTTATGAGGACTGGTCACATGGACTCTAGCGTAGCCAGACAGGGCTAAGGTGAGAAGGGGCTCTTGCGAGGTTAAGTCCCGAAGGACATAGAGTCGTGGTCCTATGAGATGGTGGTCACAGGGACCAGAATATAGCCCAAGGGGATAATGATGATTGAAGTCATTTCGATGAATCGAAAATTCAATGATCATGGAATCAAGAGAACAGGGAATTCTCGACATCGGGGATCAGAGAATCCCGAAACCCGAAATTTAGTCGGGGAAATCCACGGTTGAGTACAGAAGATCGTGAAGGAAAAGAAAGGGCATGTGGATCGTTATGAGCAGTGATTCCTGCAGGAATCTAAAGAGCCACTTTGGCTCGAAGGTGGAATTAGAACGATCCTTAAGATTGGGAGGTCAGCGCAGAGGCCTTTGCCGAGGCAGAGGGTGCATATGCGTCAAGTGGTATCAGAGAGAGAACCCTATTTGTATATTTCAAGTAGAGGGAGAAGACAAAAGAAGACAGGGTTGCTAGAGACTCTGTGATGGTTGTTTGCAGGTAGGCAATAATCAAGAAGATAGTCAGGAAGACTATGGATGAAGCTGAAACACTCGGGGTGTAGGAGTGAGCAGCAGATTTGCTAGGAGGGTAGCCAGAGATAGCAACATGGCTACTAAAGGACATAGGTATGCTGGAAGGAGAAGCCCAAAGCTGATGAGCATAGCCGAAAGGGGGAAAGAACTTGCCGACATCAGGGCAAGAATGGAAAAGCTTGAACTGCGGATGCAGCAGAATACTAGGTCAAGATGGGTATATGAATGGCCCATGAGGAAGCTGAAGGTAAAATGGCCAGTCAAGGAGTTGATGATCATAAGACAGCGAAGGTTGTTAAAAGGATGGTTGAGGCATGCTGAAAACCTCGACGGACCTGAGGAAATGGTTCAAATATGTGAACCAGAGACTGGGATAAATCTCGGTGAAGAGAATGAAATGGGATCAGTTGAAGACCTCAAGAACTACTAGGAGGGAAGAGAGGAAATTTCAAATTTCCAGGTGGGCAAGGAGTTGAGATCAGCTGAAGATCTCACGGACTGTCGCGAGGATAGCCAAGGAATTGCACATTGCCAGCTGGGCAATGAAATGAGGTCGTTGCGGGATCTCAAAGACTGCCAGGAGAGCAATGAAAGGTTCCCAGTTTTCCAGGTGGGCAAGGGAATAGATATGGAATCAGTTGATTCCATGGACTGCCAAGAGGGCAGCAGGAAATCCTATATTGCCAGGTGGGCAGAGATGAGCAGGTGAGTTTGGATCAGTAGGTGCAGCTGACAAAGGAGGAAGATATGAGAAATCTTTTAATGATTGGGGGAATCGAGATATTCCTACCACTTTCCCAAGAGGAGGCAGAAATTTGTGTTGCAGATGCAGCAATAGCAAAAGAAAGACAGCTAGCTGAGACCATCAGGGAAGAAGAATTGGAGCAGACTTTGGAAGCTACCCAAACAAACGAAAAAGAAGATGAGCATTCTGAGGAGTGTCTCAATGCTTTCAGCCAGGAAGTTGAGGAAGCCGCAGCACTGAATCTGATAGCAGAAGAAGCAGAAGAGGATGATGAGCATTCCGAGGAATGGCTCAACATTTTTAGCCAGGAGACTGAAAAGACTGCAACCTGGGAGTTTGCAGAAGAAGAAGAAGAAGAAGCAGCATTAGCTTTGTTGATCTGTATGAACAGATTGAAACCCTGGAGAGAAGGGTAATAGTGCAGAGCGTGCACATCCAACAAGTGAAGTTGGTAGTAGATGAAGAAGGCATGGGAGATCACAGTGATCTGCCCATTTGCAGAAAATTTTTGCAACTAGGGAGACTGCATGAACAGGGACAGCCATTCCAGCAACTTGATGAGGTGATAGAAGACATCAAAAGGCTGATGGTAGCTTTAGCAAAGACTGTCAGCAAGGAGAAGTTGGGAAGAAAGGCAGCAGAAGAAACAACAATAGTGAGATGGAGCGGATGAACAACTCCAAAGGATGATTTGGGATATGGGAGGATTTCAATAGCTGGGATCGGAAGCTCATGAGCAGGAGCTCATGAATTTTTTAACTGAGGAGTATGATGTAGGAGCATCTCTCCATGTCATCCAGCCAGCCAACCAACCAGCCACATCAGCGCATGCATTCAAGGATGAAGAGAGGCGCAGCCTTCATCTTCAAATTTGAATTTGGATGTAATTAATGTTGTAGGTTGTTGAGCCATGGAGTCACGCCTTTGTGCAGGCATTAGAGTAGGTAGGCCTTTAATGTTTGTAAGTTTGAGATCCAGATCCAGATGGTGGACTAGACAGCCCATTCAATGTAATTGAATAGGGTAGGTAGATTGGAGGGAAGTGCTCTAAGAGCCCCCTCATGTAAAAGATCAATTTCGATCTCATTTGGATAGGAGTTAGTAGAATGAGAAGGGGGTCTACAAGTAAAGAGCAGAAGAGAGGAGTCGTGCCCTTGTTATAGGCCGTGCTCAAGAACACCTTGTAAACACATGCATTTTCCATTTTTAATACAAATAGCAGTTTTTCCTGCATGACTATGTGTTAAATGAATGTTTGTGAGTGTTCTTCATATGATATGAATGTATGATGTGGATGTATGTTGTAGATATACATTTGCAGGAGTTGGTTTGATTTCAAGTGAAGGTCTTTGAGGTTTCATGCCAGGAGGGCATGACAGAGTACTATGGTCTCTAAACACCAGTGCACTGAAGCACTGCCGAATACCGCGGGTTCAAACAAATATGTGCTACAGCACAAGAATTGAATTCAACAGCTCAGGAGGAATACCTCAAGGTTGTTGAACACCTTGGAGCCAAGGCTGTTGAGGAAAACACAGTTGTAGACAGAATCTTTGAGGATTCTGAGAGCTCTTCCAGGAGGGAATTGAGCAGGTTGATAGGGTGAACAGAAGAGGATAGAAACTCTGCTGAGAGTTTTGTAAAACTCTGCCAGGAAGGCATTGAGACAATGTGCAAACAATCATAAGGAAGAGAACTCTCTTTTGAGTTCTTGGATTAGGAGAAGAGTCCACTGAAGGATCTCTGTAGGGTTGTTGAACACCTTAAAAGTATTAGCAAGAGGTTGCTTGAGCAGAAGGATAGCCAGGAGGGAATTACATTCTCCAATAGGAGGAGAAAGGAGAAGGAATTATTTCCTTATAACTCTGAGTGAAGGGAAAAGCTCAGGATGGATAGCACCTTTGTGTGTGCATAAAGACTCTACAGAGGCACAGAAGTCACAGAATCCCTTGAGGATTCAAAGGAAAAGCTCAGGAGGGGCAACGTTTTCATATGCGTGCAGGTGAGAACTCACGATCGTGGAGCTCGCAAAAACGGAGCCAAGGTCGAGGCCTTTGAGCATTTGAAGTTCTCCCAAATCTGGGAAGAAATGCGCAGAAGCTCGGGAGGAGCAACAGCAGCCATATGGTTAGACTGCAAAGGAGATCTGGACCGTTGGTTTTCACGTCCAGGAGGCAGTGCAACAGAAGAGTGCACAGAAGAAATCGATTTGAACCGTCAGATCTTTAGTGAATCACCCATCAGTCGTCAGATCTGACAAGAGCTACACGAGGTCTAACTTCGTGAACAGGAGGGTGAAAGTCTCGAAAGAGTTGGCTTATCGGGATTTCGGCAATCAGGATTTCGGAAGTCTCAAAGACAGGAGATCAGGAATCTCCAAGGGTGAAAAACCTCGAAACAGATCTGAGCCATCCGTCCATTGGGACACGTGGCGGAGATCAGGGTCGTCCGTCCGTTGTAACACGTGGCGGAGATCAGGATCCCGTCAGCACATTTCAATTCGGGACTTTAGGGATGGAGAGGACATGATGCTAAAGCATTTCAGCATCGAAAACCCCAAAATCGCGAAGCGACGAGGACCGTCCATCATGGGAGGACGCGTGGCAGAAATCTAAGGGCTCAGGAAAAGTTCTGAAAAGGGGGAGTCCATCAAAATTTCAGAATTCGGTATTTCAGGAGTTCCGAGGACAAGAAATCGGAGCACTTCAGCATCGAAAACCCCGAAATCGTGAAGCGATGAGGACCTTCCATCATAGGAGGACACGTGGCAACAATCGAGGTTTTCGGGAAAAACCTTGAAAGGAAAGGCATTTCGGGAAATCAAGATTCGTTATTTCGCGAATCCTGAAGACAGGAGATTAGCATTTCGGCATTCGGGATATTGGCTTTTTGGGAGTCAGTATTTCGGTAGTCCAGGGGATAGAAGGTCAGACTTTCGAATAAGGAAATCCTAAAAGAGATAAGACTGTGGTATTATGAGGACTAGTCACATGGACTAGAGCATAGCCAGATGGGGCTAAGGCGAGAAGGGGCTCTTGCGAGGTTAAGTCCCGAAGGACATAGCGCCGTGGTCCTATGAGATGGTGGTCACAGGGACCAGAATATAGCCCAGGGGGCTAATGATGATTGAAGTCGTTTCGGCGAATCAGAAATTCGATGATTGGGGGAATCAAGAGAACAGGGAATTCTCAACATCAGGGATCAGAGAATCCCGAAACCCGGAATTTAGTCAGGGAAATCCACGGTTGAGTACAGAATATCATGAAGGAAAAGAAAGGGCCTATGGATCGTTGTAAGCAGTGATTCCTACGGGAATCGAAAGAGTCGCTTCGGCTCGAAGGTGGAATTAGAACGATCCTTAAGACTGGGAGGTCAGCGCAGAGGCCTTTGTCGAGGCAAAGGATGCGTATGCGTCAAGTTTGAAATAAAATACTTTATTAACCTTCAATTTTGTGTTATAACGAGTGTACAGATGCAGACGACGAAACATCAATGCTTTTTAATGAAAAAATATCCCTGGAGATACGCTTTCGTGTCGAAAAAATATACATTTATCCTTTATTAATGTTGTCGTAGATCGACGATTTCGAAAGTGGAGTTTCAAAAATCACCACCTTCCTCAATTCCTGAAATGTGAAAGGCGATTTAATTATCACTAATCCTATTTTAAAAACAAATTAACCTTAATCTTAAACCTTGTTTAGGGAAAAAGTGATTTCGTGTTTCGAAACTTTGGGGATCCTAGCGTCAGGGAATAAGTCATAAGTAATCTCTGGATTGCGAAATTGCGATGATATTAGTGAGGCGCTAAGACACGTATTAGGGCTTTAATTAATCCAGGTTAATAATTACCTATCCTTTTAACTTTTTCGGAAAAGTGAGGATCGGGAGTTTGACGGTTGAGAGTTCGAAATCGTTTTAGTAGAAAGAAAAAATTGAATTGTGAAAGATTAAGGGAATGATAATTATGTTTAGGAACTTAATTAATTACGGGTCTAAAGAGCGCTTTGTGGAAAGCGACAAAAAAGGTAACCTTTATTTCTTTCCCCTTTAAAATTTTTTAATAGGCTAAACATTTTCTGGATTTCAGCACCAGGAAGATAAGATGGTTGAAGATTATACTTCGAGAAAAACCAAATCTCAAAAACCTAAAAAGGAACGGAAAGCTTTGATTTCCCCTTTTTGGACTAAGGGTGGCTCCATGACTTAGGAAAAGATGAAGCTTTAATTTTCAAAGATAGGAAAAAATTAAACTTCGTGTCAACAAGACACATTTCCTTCGTTAGTTTGAAATGGTTTTCCAAAGGTGTACTAACTGGTTTTCATTCTGCATTATAAACCTCTCTGAAACCTTCTCTATGTACTCACCCTAAGACAATGTCAATTTGCAATTTTTCATGTCTCTTGTAATTATCATACCAAGGATTTTCTTTGCAGCACCCAAATCTTTCATCACAAATGAATTATCTAATTTTTTCTTGAGCACATTTATATCTTTCATATTAGACCCTGCAACAAGCATTTCATCTATATACAATAGCAAGAAAATGTAGCTTCCATTTTCTATCCTTTTAAAATAAACACACTGATCAGTTTGACATCTACTATAACCTTGTTCTATCATAAACATGTCAAACTTCAACCAATGCCTTCGAGCTTTCTTTAGGACATCCAAGCTCTTCTTCAACCTGCATACCAAATTTTCCTTCCCTTTGACCTCATACCCCTGTGGTTGTTGCATATAAATCTCTTCATACAAGTCCCCAAGGAGAAAAGTTGTTTTTACATCTAATTGTTCAGGATGCAAGTCTTCTACTGCCACAAGACTTAAAATAGTCCTAATTGAATTCATTTTAACAATAGGAGAAAATACTTCATCAAAATACTTACCTTTCTTTTGTGCAAACCCCTTTACAAAAAATCTAGCCTTGTACCCTTCTTTGCCTCCATCTTCTTCCTTCAAAATTTAAACCCATTTATTCTGCAATACTCTTTTTCCTGCAGGAAACTAAACCAAGTCCCAATTCTAGTTATTTACCAAGGAATCCATTTCCTCTTTCATGCCTTGCTCCCACTTCCTTTTAGTGTTTACCTACATTACTTCTTCATAACTTTTTGGTTCACCAGAATTAGTCAACAATAAATAGTACAATGAAGGAGAGTATCATTCAGGGGATCTACTTAACCTGGTAGATCTTATAAAAACACTTGCAGGATTTTGAGGTACATGTTACTCCTGTTGTTGTACATTTTTATTTTCTAGTACCTTTGGAATTTTGTTTTCAGTGATCTCATCAAGCACTGTGTATTATGGTTTTTCTTCTTCCTGTTTCCTTCCCTGCAACTGATCTTTATACATTAACTTCTCATTGAATATGACATCTCTACTCCTAATGATTTTGTGATTTTCATAATCCCATAAGCGATAACCAAAATCATTAACACCATAACCAATGAAGGTACACTTATTGGATTTTGCTTCAAGCTTTGTTCTATTTTCTTTATCAATATGAACGAATGCTTCACAACTAAAAGTCTTCATAAATGAATATTTTAACTTTTTACCTGTCCATGCCTCCTCTGGAATGCCACCATCCAAATAACTTGAATGTCCTATGTTTATCAAGTAAAAAGCAATATCTACAGCATCTGCCCAAAAATGTAAGGGAAACCCTACATGCAATCGCATACTCCTTGTACACTCTATGTGGTGTTTCTGGAACTGCATTCTCTCTACAAATATCATGGTATGAATAGTAATCATCAAACTTCTTGTTGCAATATTCACCTCCATTATCTGATCTGATACACTTCAACCTTTTTCCTATCTCATTCTCAACCAAAGATTTGCATTTCTTAAAAGTATCAAAAACATCGGATTGCATCATCAATAAAAGTAACATAATAACGAGAGCCACCAAGAGATGATACCTGAGCTAGTCCCCATACATATGTGTGCACAAGATCTAAATTTTCATTCTTCTTTACCTTTCCAACTCTGAGAAATATGACTCTCTTATGTTTTCCATAAACACACTACTCACGGAAATCCAAATCAATTTGTTTAATATCTGGCAACAAAATTCTTTTTTGAAGTATCTGCATCCCCTTCTCACTTATGTGTCCAAGCCTATGATGCCACAATGATGTAGCCAATTTTGTAGAAGATAAAGAGGTTGAAGATTCAGTATTACTAGTACATAAATACAATGTACCTACCTTCTCTCCTTTTTCTATCACCAGTGATCCTTTGGTGACCTTCCACGCCTTATCTGTAAATATAGATATACAACCTTCACTTTCCAACAATCGTGTTGAAATTATATTTTTCCTTAGATATGGTACATGTCTTACCTCTTTCAATAACAATTATGTTCCGTTCTTTTTCTTTATTTGTACCTTTACCATTCCAACAATTTTGCATGGTGCGTCATCACCCAAATGAACCTATCCAAAATCACCTTGAACATAATCTAAAAAATGTTTCCTATGGGGTGTCGCATGAAATGAAACCCCTGAATCTACTACCCAAGACTCAAAAATATTAGCTACAGAAAGAATCAAAGCATCTTGTAACACATCACCTGTTACATTTGCTTCTTAATTTTTCTCTTTTTCTCCATCTCTTTGTTTCTTTGGAGCTATGGAGTCTTTCTTCAGATGTCCTTTCTTCCCACTATTCCAACACTCTATCTTTACCAATATGGATTTGGATCTTTCCTTCCTATAATTCCCATGGCTCACTGAGCCCTTTCCTCTATCATTTTTTCCTCCCCTGTTCTCCATAGTCAACGCATTACCTGATGTCTCACCTGTGATTTTTTGTCGTATTTCCTCACTAAGGATAACACCAACAACATCCATGACAGAGTTACTTACATCCATGACCAAGCCATTCCATCTTTATGGAAATGAGAAAAATATTATAAGATCCATGACCTCATCATCAAAGTCCACTTTTACAGAACTTATATGATTAATAACCATATTAAATTAATTTAAATGATCAGCAACAAACCCACCTTCTGAAATCTTCATATTAAATAATCTCTTTGTTAGAAATACCTATTGGACATTGAAGGTTTTTCATAGAGTTTATCCAATGCATCCATCAACTCCTTCGTTGTCTTTTCCTTTGAAATATTGGAATCCATCGACATTTCCATGCTCAGTCATATAGTTCATAGTGCCTTTCTATCAAGAACCTCCCATTCTTCGTCCTTCATGGTTGTTGGCTTCTTTGATATTCCACCCAATGGTAGGAATAGATCCTTATTATATAAATAATATTTCATCTACATCTTCCATAACTTGTAGTTTTGGCCGTTAAATTTCTCAACCCTAAAATTTTCATCTTTTTCCATTGCTCCCACTCGAACCAGGAACCCTCTTTTCCTACAAGTTACCTATCGTTGTGATACTAGTTGTTAGAAAAATGGGATCGCAGAGCAATAAAATAAAACAAACGTGTAAATAAAACAAATGTGGAAATAAAACAAAGAATATACACAATACAATAGAGACACAGATATACCTGGTTCACCCAGTGTGGGCCATGTCCACCAGATAAATTTCCAGGTCCTTCCCTTTTATTATCCAGCCAAATGAAGGGATACAACCTACAACACACCCATTGTAACTTCCTCTTATTTCTCTCACGGTCTCCTCTCTCAGAATACAATATTTGCAATAATACTGAGCCACAATACAATTCCCTCATAAAAGAGGGTTTCCTTCTAGGGAAACAAAACCCTAAAATAACTTCTACCATCAAATCTGCGAGCTTATAATGAACGGTCCAGATTGACTATGAAATTACAATATTTTACAAGGAAATTTTTCATTCAGGAGCTTCACCATCAAACCCCCCGAACCTCGCAGGGGGGGAAAGACCACCTTGCAACCCCCCCTTGTGGAGGGGTGTATAGTCTTTCAGGGTGTACAATATTCATGGGGTATAAACATAGCTTAAAACAAAGACCTTTGAATCAGGAAGATAATCAGGCTCCACAACCAACAAATACCACATCTCAGCTATACACAACCTTATTATTTTGTGGGTTCCAAATATTATAACCTTTGATACCAACTTTATACCCAATAAAAATACACTTTTCAACCTTATTATCTAGCTTACTCTTGTTTTCCTTTGGAACATGAACATAGGCCTCACAACCAAATACCTTGAGATGTGTGAGGGAGAGTTTCTTACAAGTCCATACCTCATGTGGAGTTTTGTCATCCAGTGTTTAGGAGGGTGATCGATTGGCCAAGTAACATGCAGTACCCACTTCCTCTGCCTAGAATTCTTTCCCTAGTCTAACACCACTGATCATGCACCTTGATTTTTCCATCAGCTTCCTATTCATCCTTTCTGCAACTCCATTCTGTTGAAATGCATATGGATTAGTATTCTTCCTTTCTATACCACATTTCTTAAAAAATTATTCAAATTCATTCCCGCAGAACTCTCCACCATTATCTGTCCTCGGCACATTAATTATTTTCTCTATTTGATTCTCAACAAGAACCTTAAACTCTTTAAATATGTCAAAGACTTCATATTTCTTCCTAAGGAAATATCTCCAAGTATTCTTCGACAAGTAATCTATAAATGAGACATAGTACACAGATTTTCCCAATGATGCAACCAACACAATTCCAAACACATCATTATGCACCAGATGTAAAATTCCTTCTTCCCTCATTGCACCAGAGGGGAATCTTACCCGATTCTGCTTTCCATATACACAATGTTAAAATAAATCAAAATCCAGATAAAACTTAGATATACCTTCAAGCATACATTTACCATGTAGTAGTTGAAAACCATTTTCTTCGATATTCCTCAGACTTTCATGCCACAACATAACCTTTTCTCTAGAGACTGTAGGATTTTTTCCTTCTTCTTCTCCAATATCATGAACAATGGAACTATTACACCCATCACTAATATTGCTTCCTTGTAGCTGATACCGAGTTCCAATATGAACTCCCTTCAACAATACCATTGCTCCTCAAACCATCCTACGGGTTTCTTTTTCAAAAACTTTTTTTACCCTTGCATTGTCCATTTTGCTTACAAAATCAAATATATGGCCAATCCTGGGATGTGAAAAACACCAGGCATTGTTCTATTCCTTCCATCTATGAGCCTCAACTTGAATTTTCCTCATCCTATGATTTTGGTTGTTGAGTCATCACCTAGGAAACATTACCTCCATCATACCTTTCATATTCACAGAATCACTCCATGTGAGGATTCATATGAAAGGATGCACCTGAGTCAACCATCCATGCATCATGATCTACATGTGTTCTTGAAGAAGCCAAGTACACATCCCCTCCTTCTTCCTTGGAGTTATTTTCTTCTATAGAAAGAGTATCTTCAAATCCCTTCACTCTCTCAACGCTTATGGATCTACATTGCTTCTTGTAGTGCCCTTATTCTCCACATCTCTAGTATACCTTTACAAACTTTCCCAGAGATTTGGATCTACCATTATATTTAGATCTCCCACTTGAGGACTTAGAACTATTTCTTTTCTAGGAGCATCTTCTTGCAAATAATGCATATATGTTCTATCCTTTCATGGTCCTCCATCTCATATCCTCCAACAACAATGATGAGACCACATCATCAAACTTCAAGGTATTTGTATTACTATCTATGACCACAACGAGATTATCCCATGAGTCTGGTAAAGAGCACAGTAAACGAATACACTTATCTTCATCTGAAATTTTAATCTCAATAGATAATAACTGACTTACCATGGTATTGAAGGTTTTCAGATGCTCTGTCACTGATTCTCCATCTTTCATCCTCAATTTATACAACTTCTTCCATGGGAACAATTTATTTACCAGGGACTTCGACTGATACAAATTCCCCAACTTATCCCATAGCACCTTGATTGTAGCTTCCCTTGACACATTCAGTAATACTAAATCTGAGAGACACAGTCAGATTGTGCACTTCGCCTTCTGATCTAACTTTTTCTAGTCATCTTCTGACATTCATGTAGGTGCATTACCTAGATCCACCATGATCCACTAATCTTTGTCTACCAACAGATCTTCCATCTTGAGCTTCCATAGCTCAAAATTTTCCCATTAAATCTCTCGATCTCTATTTTCGAACTGCTTGTCATTTATTTTCACCTGAAGAATCACTACCGCAGATATCCCACTGTAACAAGGCTTATCACAGTCTCGATCCAAATCGTTGACCACAAAGGCATCCCCCTAAAGCCAATAATTGATCTGATACCAAATTTAGATTTTAACCTTGTACGATTATTTACTGCAAACAAATTTTCAATAAAAGAACAGAAAATATACAATGGAAAATGCACACATTACACAGAGAATTTTCCCTTGGAAACCCAAACCAAGAAAACCAACATCTTCCATATTCATCATCACATACATTGTTTACAATATAATATACATATAGGATCTCGTATCATCCAAAACCCTAATCCAATAACCCAAATTAGTCAACAACCCTAATTATTTAACTGAAAATAGAAAACCATCGACGAAAACAATGTGCCAAAAAACTTCCCAAAAGCGGATGCAAAAACCGCCAAAAACAATTTTCGAGGTGCATTGCCCCCTCATACCCAACAACCTAAAAATATAACCATTGCACTAATTCTAACCATGCAAAAAATATAACACATACCCAACAATGATAATTAACAAAGATTGATAATTTGTGCTTTTTATTGAACAATATTTTTTTTAAGATATTATTATGTGAAGGTGGTCATTGAAGTGATTTTATATTTATAAAATTTCGTTTTTTTTAAATAATATCCTAATATTTTATCTTAGATTTTTAATAATTAATAGCTCATCATATA
>JASDQU010012674.1:8974-24420 GCA_032191745.1 Picea mariana | reverse complement strand
TGAGAGAGGTTGTTAAATTGGGAGATAGAGAAAAGATAGAGATCCCAATGTATGAAGGCAACTTGGATGCTGAAGAATTGTTGGATTGGATAAGATCCATAGACAAATATTTCGACTATGAATATGTCGATGAGGAAAAGAAAGTGAGACATGCTGTCACCAGACTGAAAGGACATGCAACACCGTGGTGGTATGAACTACAATCTAAGAGGAGAAGAAAAGGAAAACAAAAGATAAAGAATTGGGACAAAATGGTAGCCAAGCTAAAAGACAAATTCATGCCCGAAGATTATCAGATAAATCTATTTAGGAAGTTGCAGAACCTGAGACATAAGTGTATGACAGTGAAAGAGTACACATAGGAGTTCTACAAGCTGAATATGAGGACTAGATAGCGAGAGAAGGATGAGGAAAAATTTTCCAGGTATATAAATGGCCTGAGGTATGAAATCCAGGATAAGATCAACATGATGTCGGTGAGGAAAGTAGAGGATGCTTATCAGATTGCTCTGAAGGTAGAGGAGAAGTTGGCCAGGAAATAGAGTCAATGAAACACAGGCAGAAGCCCAAGCAAAGGCAAGGGAGTTTCCCATGATAAGGCACAAAAAGCCAAAGAAGGGACTGATAAACCACACAACCACTCATAAAGAGGAGGAAGTTCCCGAGGAAGACAAGGTGGTGGAAGAATTTCTTCTAGAGGAAGAGGAAGAAGTGGAGGAGGTGATATTTAGAATCCAGTCTACCCATTCAGGAGCAAAGCCAAAAGAAATAAGAACGGATTTCATATAATCCCAACTTAATTTATCAAAAGATTTTGAGAGATCTAACTTTAATAGCATACCTGGAGTGCCTGTACTCTGAAGAGATCTTATGACTTCATGGGCAAGGATGATGCTGTCGTGAATTTTCCTGCCTTCAACATATCTTGACTGCTCGGGGGAAATGATGAAGTGAAGGAGGGGTTTGAGGCATCGAGTAATCACTTTTGTTAACAACCTATAAATTACATAGCATAGAGAAATTGGTCTGAATTGCTTAGGATGAGTGACTTGTTCTTCTTTGGGGATGAGGGTTAGGAAATTGGCATTGAGAGGAGGGAGAACTTGACTAGAGATTCAATAGTCCTCGACGATTTCCCAAACTTCTTCCCGTATCACGGGCCAACAAAAATAAAAGAAGTCCGTCGTGAAGCTGTCCAAACCTAGAGCTTTACCTTCAAGTGTGTCTTGCAGAGCTAGGTCGACTTCTTCAATCATGATGGGTCTGGAAAAAGCTTCATTCTTCTCCTAAGTTATGATATTGGGAATGTTTTGGGTGATCTTTTCTATGTCTGGAGATCCGTCAACAAGGGGTTCAAACAACACGTCTTGGTAATAAGAGATCAGTTCCTACTTGAGATCTTCATGTTTTTGGAGCATTTGACCTTGCTCCATGACCAGGTGTGTGATGAAATTATTGTGTCTTCGCTGGATCATCTCCCGGGGGAAGAATTTAGTATTTAGTCCACCCTCTTGAATCCATTGTAGTCATAATTGTTTCCTCTATAAAACTTCGTCTTGAAACCGCCTTTTCTCCAACTGTTGTTTGAGCAAAATTTCCTGCTCTTTGAGATCCTCCGTGAGGCCATGGTCCTGATTTAGATCTGGATGAGCTTCCTTTGATCATTCAGATTTATTTGTTCTTCAAAAATGTTCCCGAATTTATTTTTGTTCCAAAGCTTAAGATGCTGCTTAATGTTTTTTAGTTGTTTATAAAATCGGAACATTTTGAAACCACGAGAGATGGCGGCTCTCCCCCACCAGGTCGGGGCCATGGCTTGGAACCCCAAATGATTGAGCCAGAATCACTCAAATCTAAAGGGATTTCATCTAGGAGAGACAAAGATGTCTAGTGCAAGATGTATAGGCCAATGGTCAGAGCCAGAGGTATCCAAGATGCTACCATTCATTGATAGGCCATCCATCAAGAGGGATTTCGATATGAGGAATCAATCCAAATGGCACACCACCTTTTGGGAGCCCAAACACTAGTTTGACAAGGTGAAGAGGCCTTTATGGGTTTCCATATCTATGAGATAAAGCTTATCAATTAGAGCCTAAAAGTGTCCAATTTCCGCCTCGAGTCTGCGAGTCCCACCCCTTTTCTCTTCTAGGTGGCAGACCATGTTGAATCCCCCCCCCACAGTATCCAACTACGATCAATGGTAAGGTTAGCTAGCAGATCCATATTTTGAATGAAGTTGAACTTGTCCCCTGGAGTGGCCGAGCCATATACATTTGCAAGGAAGCTTGACTTATTGGAGCCAATGAGCCGACATTCCACTGAGATTGTCCATCTGGTATTGAAGAAATTCTCTAGCAGCATAGTGTCGGGGTTACAAAGAATAGCTAAACCACCAGTCATGCCTTTGGAATTGATGGTCATCATTGTTCCTTGTTTCCAACATTTGGAGAGGATTTGATTAATTTCTTCCCCTGCACATTTTGTTTCTTGAAGTAAAAGAAAATTCGGGTTGTTCTACTATGATCGATCTCGTAGAAGCCTTTGCTTGGTATGACCATTGAGACCTCATATATTCCAAGAGATGAGCTTCATGATGATGATGGGGAGGAGAGAAGGGGAAATCTATCAAAGATGAGATGTATCTGACCTGAGTTTACCATGAGGTGACCAGTTTCCTATATGATCTTATGGGTGGATTTTCTTCTCATCCTTATGAGCCTTGTGTTTTTCTCTTTGTTGGATGTGATGGATGCCCAATTCTGTGATATATCTGGCCGCAGAACTTGCTGAGGAGTTGAGGAAGACCTTATGAACCTTGCGAAGATGATCCAGAGAGATGGTGTACAATTCCTGCTTGCAATAGGCTTGTTCTAAGTGTTTGAGGTCTACTCCCACTAGATATTGTTCCTCTAATTCCATTTCATTATCTCCTTCTTTGGGGTCAGATGCTTCTCCATCTTTGGGGTCTGAAGGGGGAGAGGAGAGGATATGCTCCAAGACGAGGGTGTTTGAAGGGATGTCTTCTGCATTGTTGTGGGTTGCAATTTCTTGAGTGGGTATCTTCGACTCGTCCATGTCTTCTAGAATTTTCCGAAGCACACTGAAAGAGTTGTTGGAAGGGGGTTCCTTGTTGGCAGTTTGCACACTTTTCCTGGATGTTTGGCGCTGCCTACCTGCTGCATGGGTGAAACCATCCTTTGATTTACTTTCTTCTAGGTTATCATCCTTTCTCTTGGTGGTGTTTAGAGGACAATCTTTGAATATATGCCCATGTTTTTGAAATTTCTTACATCGAAATGGTATATGATCATAGTCAATAGTTTGAGATTAGTCCTCATCGTGATATTCCAGGGCTATGGAACCTGTGAGGGGATTCGAGATGTTGAGATAGACATATATGTGAGCATAAGAGGTATACCTTCTCTGCTTGGTCGCCTCTAAGGATTTGACGTAGACCCCAATGGTGTTTCCTATGCATGCCATGATCTCTTATAGCAAGAAATCCTATGGTAGGGAGTATAGATGGATCCATACCGAGGCATGCACATAGTCTTTTTTTTCTGGGCTAAACTTCTTTGTCTAGAAGCGCAGGAAGAGGCCGACTGAGTTGAAGAAATAAGGTACCCCATCAAATATGTAGTTTCAATCTTCTAGGTTGTGGAATATGATGGTGAAGAAGCCCTTGGAGCCGAGTTGTAGGTCATAGTGTCCTTTAGGTTTACACCAATGGTGTATCTATTTGACGAGCTCGCATTCAGAGGGCCATATGCCTAGGAATTTTCCCACTAGCACATAGTCCCTCACGTATTGCTTCTGTTATTTGATTCTAGGTGTGTTGATCACATATTTCGGTACTTGCAGTGCCTGGGGTATGCATTTCACAGGTACCAAAGGACGTAATGTTTTCGCTTGAGATGGTACAGATTCAATCTCCATTTCTTTTCCTTTTGCTGCATCTTCGAAGAATATTTGCGAACACTAGTATGGTGGTGGCTCAAAGGAAGGTCGGTGGAAAGCCCTGCAGGAAGGTTCCCGCGCTATGGCCTGACTGTAAGAGGTGCCTCGCAGCCCTCCTTCATTTGGGATCACATCTTTCCCCACCTAGGGCGGTAGAAGGGAGCAACATAGAGCTGAGCAACACAAACCCTAATCCGAACCACTCCACTTCTTTTCTAGGCACTATACAATCGAGTAATGATGAGAATTATTTATAACATATTTTTATTTTATCAATTTATAGAATATTTAGTTTATAGTTTATGACATATTTAATTGAAGTACAACTATAAATATAAACATATTAAATTATACAAGTAATAATAAGAATCTAAGATAATTAAATTAAAATATAAATTAAACTAAATTAATATATATATAAAATAAATGATGAGCTATTAATTATTAAAAATCTAAGATAAAATATTAGGATATTATTTAAAAAAATGAAATTTTATAAATATAAAATCACTTCAATGACCACCTTCACATAATAATATCTTAAAAAAAATATTGTTCAATAAAAAGCACAAATTATCAATCTTTGTTAATTATCATTGTTGGGTATGTGTTATATTTTTTGCATGGTTAGAATTAGTGCAATGGTTATATTTTTAGGATGTTGGGTAGGAGGGGGAAATGCACCTCGAAGATTGGTTTTTGGCGGTTTTTGCATCCGCTTTTGGGTAGCTTTTTGGCACATTGTTTTCGTCGATGGTTTTCTATTTCCAGTTAAATAATTAGGGTTGTTGACTAATCTGGGTTATTGGATTAGGGTTTTGGATGCTATGAGATCCTATATGTATATTATATTGTAAACAATGTATGTGATGATGAATATGGAAGATGTTGATTTTCTCGGTTTGGGTTTCCAAGGGAAAATTCTCTGTGTAATGTGTGCATTTTCCATTGTATATTTTCTGTTCTTTTATTGAAAATTTGTTTGTAGTAAATAATCGTACAAGGTTAAAATCTAAATTTGGTATCAGATCAATTATTGGCTTTAGGAGGACGCCTTTGTGGTCAGGGGTTTGGATCGAGATTGTGATAAGCCTTGTTACAGTGGGATATCCGCGATAGTGATTCTTCAGGTGAAAAAAAATGACAAGCAGTTCGAAAATAGAGATCGAGAAATTTAATGGGAAAATTTTGAGCTATGGAAGCTCAAGATGGAATATCTGTTGGTAGACAAAGATTAATGGATCATGGTGGATCCAGGTAATGCACCTATAGGAACATTAGAAGATGACTGGAAAAAGTTGGATAAGAAGGTGAAGTGCACAATCTGATTATGTCTCTCAGATTTAGTATTACTGAATGTGTCAAGGGAAGCTACAATCAAGGCGCTATAGGATAAGTTGGGGAATTTGTATCAGTCGAAGTCCCTGGTAAATAAATTGTTCCTGGGAAAGAATTTGTATAAATTGTGGATAAAATATGAAGAATCAGTGACAAAGCATCTGAAAGCCTTCAATATCGTGGTAAGTCAGTTATTATCTATTGAGATTAAAATTTCAAATGAAGATAAGTGTATCCGTTTACTGTGCTCTTTACCAGACTCATGGGATAATCTCACTGTGGCCATAGATAGTAATACAAATACCTTGAAGTTTGATGATGTGGTCTCATCATTGTTGTTGGAGGATATGAGATGGAAGACCATGGAAGGATAGAACATATATGCATTATTTGCAAGAAGATGCTCCCAGGAAAGAAATAGTTCTAAGTCCTCAAGTGGGAGATCTAAATATAATGGTAGATCTAAATCTTTGGGAAAGTTCGTAAAGGTATACTAGAGATGTGGAAAATAAGGGCACTACAAGAAGCAATGTAGATCCAGAAGCGTTGAGAGAGTGAAGGGATTTGAAGATGCTCTTTCTACAGAAGAAAATAACTCCAAGGAAGAAGGAGGGGATGTGTACTTGGCTTCTTCAAGCACACATGCAGATCATGAGGCATGGATGGTTGACTCAGGTGCATCCTTTCATATGAATCCTCACATGGAGTGATTCTATGAATATGAAAGGTGTGATGGAGGTAATGTTTCCTAGGTGATGACTCAACAACCAAAATCATAAGATGAGGAAAAGTCAATTTGAGGCTCATAGATGGAAGGAATAGAACAATGGCTGGTGTTTTGCACATCCCAGGATTGGCCATATATTTGATTTTGTAAGCAAAATGGACAATGCAAGGGTAATTTTTTTTTTTGAAAAAGAAACCCACAGGATGGTTCGAGGAGCAATGGTATTGTTGAAGGGAGTTCATATTGGAACTCTGTATCAACTACAAGGAAGCAATATTAGTGATGGGTGTAATAGTTCCATTGTTCCTGATATTGGAGAAGAAGAAGGAAAAACTCCTACAGTCTCTAGAGAAAAGGTTATGCTGTGGCATGAAAGTCTGGGGAATATCGAAGAGAATGGTTTTCAACTACTACATGGTAAAGGTATGCTTGAAGGTATATCTAAGTTTTATCTGGATTTTGATTTCTTTTAACATTGTGTATATGGAAAGCAGAATCGGGTAAGATTTCCCTCTGGTGCAATGAGGGAAGAAGGAATTTTACATCTAGTGCACAATGATGTGTTTGGACTTGTGTTGGTTGCATCATTGGGAAAATCTGTGTACTATGTCTCATTTATAGATTACTTTTCAAATAACACTTGAAGATATTTCCTTAGGAAGAAATATGAAGTCTTTGACATATTTAAAAAGTTTAAGGTTCTTGTTGAGAATTAAATAGAGAAAACAATTAATGTGCCGAGGACAAATAATGGTGGAGAGTTTCGTGGGAATGAATTTGAATAATTTTGTAAGAAATGCGGTATAGCAAGGACGAATACTAATCCATATACATCTCAACAGAATGGAGTTACATAAAGGATGAATAGGAAGTTGATGGAAAAATCAAGGTGCATGATCAGTGGTGTTAGACTAGGGAAATAATTCTGGGTAGAGGAAGTGTGTACTGCATGTTACTTGGCCAATCAATCACCCTCCTAAACACTGGATGACAAGACTCCGCATGACGTATGGACTTGTAAGAAAGTCTCTCTCACACATCTCAAGGTATTTGGTTGTGAGGCCTATGTTCATGTTCCAAAGGAAAACAAGAGTAAGCTAGATAATAAGGTTGAAAAGTGTATTTTTATTGGGTATAAAGATGGTATCAAAGGTTATAATCTTTGGAACCCACAAAATAATAAGGTTGTGTATAATTGAGATGTGGTATTTTTTGGTTGTGGAGCCTGCTTATTTTCCTGATTCAGAGGTCTTTGTTTTAAGCCATGTTTATACCCCATGAATATTGCACACCCCGAAAGACTGTACACCCCTCCACGAGGTGGGGTTGCAGGGTGATCTTTCCCCCCCTACAAGGTTCAAGGGGTCCGACGACGAATCCCCTGAATGAAAAATTTCCTTGTAAAATATTGTAATTTCATAGTCAATCTGGATCGTTCATTATAAGCTCGCAGATTTGATGGTAGAAGTTATTTTAGGATTTTTTTACCTAGAAGGCAACCCTCTTTTATGAGGGAATTGTATTGCGGCTCGTATTATTGCAAATATTGTATTCTGAGAGAGGAGACTGTGAGAGAAATAAGAGGAAGTTACAACAGGTGTGTTGTAGGTTGTATCCCTTCATTTGGTTGGATAATAAAAGGGAAGGACCTGGAAATTTCTCTGGTGGACATAGCCCACACAGGGTGACCCAGGTGTATCTGTGTCTCTATTGTATTGTGTATATTCTATGTTTTATTTCCACATTTGCTTTTATTTCTGCGTTTGTTTTATTTCTGCGTTTTTTTTTTATTGCTCTGTTATCCTGTTTTTCTAACAACTAGTATCACAACGATAGGTAACTCATAGGAAAAGAGGGTTCCTAGTTCGAGTGGGAGCAATGGCAGAAGATGAAAATCTTAGGGTTGAGAAATTTAACGACCAAAACTACAAGTTATGGAAGATGTAGATGGAAGATTATTTATGTAAGAAGGATCTATTCCTACCATTGGGTGGAATATCAAAGAAGCCAACGACCATGAAGGACGAAGAATGGGACGTTCTTGACATAAAGGCACTATGAACGATACGACTGAGCATGGAAACATCGATGGATTTCAATATTTCAGAGGAAAAGACAACGAATGAGATGATGGATGCATTGGATAAACTCTATGAAAAACCCTCAATGTCCAATAAGTATTTCTAATGAAGAGATTATTTAATATGAAGATTTCAGAAGGTGGGTCTGTTGCTGATCATTTAAATTAATTTAATACTGTTATTAATCATATAAGTTTTGTAAAAGTGGACTTTGATGATGAGGTCATGGATCTTCTAATATTTTTCTCATTGCCAGAAAGATGGAATGGCTTGGTCATGGATGTAAGTAACTCTGTCATGGATGTTGTTGGTGTTGTCCTTAGTGAGGAAATGCAACAGAAAATCACAGGTGAGACATCAAGGAATGCGTTGACTGTGGAGAACAGGGGAAGACAAAAGGATAGAGGAAAGGGCTCAGGGAGCCATGGGAATTATAGGAAGGGAAGATCCAAATCCATATTTTTAAATATAGAGTGTTGGAATCGTGGGAAGAAAGGACATCTGAAGAAAGACTCCAGAGCTCCAAAGAAACAAAGAGATGGAGAAAAAGAGAAAAATTAAGAAGCAAATGTAACAGGTGATGTGTTACAAGATGCTTTGATTCTTTCTGTAGCTAATATTTTTGAGTCTTGGGTAGTAGATTCAGGGGCTTCATTTCATGCCACACCCCATAGGAAACATTTTTTAGATTATGTTCGAGGTGATTTTGGACAGGTTCATTTGGGTGATGACGCACCATGCAAAATTGTTGGAATGGTAAAGGTACAAATAAATAAAAAGAACAGAACATAATTGTTATTGAAAGAGGTAAGACATGTACCATATCTAAGGAAAAATATAATTTCAACATGATAGTTGGAAAGTGAAGGTTGTATATCTATATTTACAGATAAGGCGTGGAAGGTCACCAAAGGATCACCAGTGATAGCAAAAGGAGAGAAGGTAGGTACATTGTATTTATGTACTGGTAATACTGAATATTCAATCTCTTTAGCTTCTACAGGATTGGATACATCATTGTGACATCATAGGCTTGGACACATAAGTGAGAAGGGGATGCAGATACTTCACAAAAGAAATTTGTTGCCAGATATTAAACGAATTGATTTGGATTTCTGTGAGCAGTGTGTTTATGGAAAACATAAGAGAGTCACATTTCTTAGAGTTGGAAAGGTAAAGAAGAACGAAAATTTAGATCTTGTGCATACATATGTATGGGGACTAGCTCATGTATCATCTCTTGGTGGCTCTCATTATTATGTTACTTTTATTGATGATGCAATCCGATGTTTTTGATAATTTTAAGAAATGCAAAGATTTGGTTGATAATGAGATAGGAAAAAGGTTGAAGTGTATCATATCAGACAATGGAGGTGAATATTGCAACAAGGAGTTTCATGATTACTATTCATACCATGAGATTCGTAGAGAGAACGTAGTTCCAAAAACACCACATGGAGCGTACAAGGAGTATGAGATTGCATGCAGGGTTTCCCTTACAGTTTTGGGCAGATGCTGTAGATATTGTTTTTTACTTGATAAACATAGGACCTTCAAGTTATTTGGATGGTGGCATTCCAAAGGAGGCATGGACAGGTAAAAAGGTAAACTATTCATTTTTGAAGACTTTCAGTTGTGAAGCATTTGTTCATATTGATAAAGAAAATAGAACAAAGCTTGAAGAAAAATCCAATAAGTGTATCTTCATTAGTTATGGTGTTAATGATTTTGGTTATCGCTTATGGGATTATGAAAATCACAAAATCATTAGGAGTAGAGATGTCATATTCAATGAGAAGGTCATGTATAAATATCAGTTGCAGGGAAGGAAACAGGAAGAATAAAAACCATAATACACAGTGCTTAATGAGATCACTGAAAACATAATTCCAAAGGTACCAGAAAATAAAAATGTACAACAACAGGAGTAACATCTACCTCAAAATCTTGCAAGTGTTTTTATAAGGTCTACCAGGTTGAGTAGATCCCCTGAATGATACTCTCCTTCATTGTACTATTTATTGTTGACTGATTCTAGTGAACCAAAAATTTATGAAGAAGTAATGTAGGTAGACACTAAAAGGAAGTGGGAGCAAGGCATGAAAGAGGAAATGGATTCCTTGGTAATTAACCAGAATTGGGACTTGGTTTAGTTTCATGTAGGAAAAAGAGCATTGCAGAATAAATGGGTTTAAATGTTGAAGGAAGAAGATGGAGGCAAAGAATGGTACAAGGCTAGACTTGTTGTAAAGGGGTTTGCACAAAATAAAGGTAAATATTTTGATGAAGTATTTTATCCTATTGTTAAAATGAATTCAATTAGGACTATTTTAAGTCTTGTGGCAGTAGAAGACTTGCATCTTGAACAATTAGATGTAAAAACAACTTTTCTCCTCAGGGACTTGGATGAAGAGATTTATATGCAACAACCACAGGGGTATGAGGTCAAAGGGAAGGAAAATTTGGTATGCAGGTTGAAGAAGAGCTTGTATGTCCTAAAGAAAGATCGAAGGCATTGGTTGAAGTTTGACAGGTTTATGACAGAACAAGGTTATAGTAGATGTCAATTTGATCAGTGTGTTTATTTTAAAAGGATAGAAAATGGAAGCTACATTATCTTGCTATTGTATGTAGATGAAATGCTTGTTGCATGGTCTAATATGAAAGATATAAATGTGCTCAATAAAAAAATATATAATTCATTTGTGATGAAAGATTTGGGTGCTGCAAAGAAAATCCTTGGTATGAGAATTACAAGAGACATGAAAAATTGCAAATTGACATTGTCTTAGGGTGAGTACATAGAGAAGGTGTCGGAGAGGTTTAGAATGCAGAATGAAAACCAATTAGTACACCTTTGGAAAACCATTTCAAATTAACTAAGGAAATGTGTCATGTTGACACAAAGTTTAATTTTTTCCTATATTTGAAAACTAAAGCTTCATCTTTTCCTAAGTCGTGGAGCCTCTCTTAGTCCAAAAAGGGGAAATCAGAGCTTTCCGTTCCTTTTCGGGTTTTTGAAATTCGGTTTTTCTCGAAGTATAATCTTCAACCATCTTATTTTCCCAGTGCAGAAATCCCGAAAATGTTTAGCTTATTAAAAAATTTTAAAGGGGAAAGAAATAAAGGTTACCTTTCCCGTCGCTTTCCACAAAGCGCTCTTTAAACCTGTAATTAATTAAGTTCCTAAACATAATTATCATTCCCTTAATCTTTCACAATTCAGGTTTTTCTTTCTACTAAAACTCTTTCGAACTCTCAACCATCAAATCCTGATCCTCACTTTTTCGAAAAAGTTAAAAGGATAAGTAATTATTAACCTGGATTAATTAAAGCCCTAATACGTGTCTTAGCGCCTCACTAATCTCATTGCAATTTTGCAATCCGGGAATTGCTTATGACTTATCCCCCGATGCTAGGATCCCTGAAGTTTCGAAACGTGAAATCACGTTTTCCCTAAACAAGGTTTAAGATTAAGGTTAATTTGTTTTTAAAACATGATTAGTGATAATTAAACCGCCTTTCGCATTTCGGGAATTGAGGAAGGTGGTGATTTTTGAAACTCCAGTTTTGAAATCACCGATCTACGACAACATTAATAAAGGATAAATGAAGATTTTTTTCGACACGAAAGCGTATCTCCAGGCATATCTTTCCATTAAAAAGCATTAAGTTTTCGTCGTCTGCGTTTGTACACTCGTTATAACGCGAAATTGAAGGTTAATAAAGTCTTATATTTTGAAATTCATAGTTATCCTTTACATCCGCAGCAAGTCATGTTTACCTAGTTTTATACACACTTTCTCTGTAAACAGGTCTCTGATGCAGCACAGGTATCATGGAACCTAAGAAGGCACCCAAGAAAAGCGAAGAAATTGCAGAAATCTCGAGTCCAGACGGAGATGTTATATTTGATACAACACCGCATGCCATCGATTCCATACAATCCAGGAGGCAGATGTTCGAGACTCTGGATTATGAAATAAACAATTTTCCTCATGATGCCGACAACAAGCTTCGAGATATAGCAGATTCTGAGCTCCACAAAATAGATACACGTCTGCAACTTACGACTTATAATGACATGATTAGTTGGGCCTTAGAGCAAACTGACATACAGACAAGGAGAATTCTGGACATCCAAGTGATCGTCATTGGATCTTTCAGACCGAAACATTTACAAGTAATGTATAAATTATCTCCCAGTCCCAAGTATGTTTATAATAAAAATTTCGTGAGTAATTTTCAAAGGAAAGAATGTTTTGAGTCAGACCAAATGTATCCTGAATTAATCAAAGATTGGTGGAGAAACGAGGGAAAATTCAGGGCTGACACCCATGGTATTTATGCCACAACCTCATTGAATGAGTATATGATTTATGTGGTGATGATGTTATGTAGACTTTTCGGTACAAAAAGTCCCACCCATTTCCCTACAAAATGGGTACCTCTTTTGCACGAGGCAACTGAAGGTTACAACTTCAATTGGGATAAGATTTTATCCGATAACATGGCGAAGGAGGTCATGGAATATCAAAATACAAGATCAAAAGGCCGACCAGTAGCCTTTTATCTGTCGGCATACATCATGGATGCTATATGCTTCTCAACTCCTTTCCCTTTGATGAATTGGAGTTGGAATCTGACTTACCCGAAGCCAATTCATGAATATCATTCTAAACTTTGGGAAGAAAACGCCAAGGAATCGTTCTATGAAATTTGTCATTTCATGGTGATACCACTACATCAGATGCTGTACGACTGTGCACCTCCCCACATTTCATAGTTGGTCAAAGGAAACCTCAAGGCAGTTGCTGACTGGTTCAGAGAGGAGAATTTTGCATACATCAGAGTTTTCGGGTGTTTAATTCCCCCACACGCCCTCTCGAAATTCCTCCCTGGCAGACTGGTGTGCATGGAGGTAGCTCATCAAATAGTAATAGGTGGAATTGGGATAGAACTAAAAATGTCTCAAAAGAAATTTTGGCCAGTTTTTTTTGTCCAGATTGGAAAATTTTCATTGCTCAACTTAGGTCATTCCAAGGTTGAAGCGACAACGCTAGAGGAGGTTGAATTGGTAAACCTCAAGCACATGAAGCACAATCCTTACAAATTAGTCGAAAAACACATAGCCCAATGTAATATGAAGGCTTATGAACATGAGAAGTCCCCTTGTGACGATCTGTTCAAAGGGACTAAGACCTATGAGGAAGTGTTAGAAAGAGTACAGACACTGTTGTCCAACTTGCAAGCTAGTTTTCAGATCTTCCAGAAACACAGATGGAGTGGTTTGCCCAAAGTGCTGCAAGGTGAATAAATTACCCTTCCTCAGGAAAAAGACGATACTCCTCTAGGTTTCGGACAAGAAACACAAGATAAAGTCAATCCTGAATAATTTCCTCAAGAGACTGAAGGGTTTTCACAAAATGAAGAGGCCATACAAACGGAAAATCCACAGACAGAAGCAGAGGGGAGGCCCAGGACACCTCCCGAGTCCAGTAAGTCCACTCCTCCTTCATCGCCTGCTTTTGGTGTCATTATACCTGAGGCTATGGGATAAACAAGGTCTACAGAGCTAGGAAGTCCCATAACTTCCTTAACTCCTTTACAGTCCGCCTTTGGACTCCCACAGATGGGAGATATATATGTTGGTGACCTCACCCATATTTCCAGAGATGAGATCCCTAAGAAAGCATTAGGACAGATAAACATTAGGATAAGAAAGCATTAGGATTTGAAAGAAATGATTGCTCTGGACTACTAGGGCAGATAAACATTGTGAAACATAAGTTGGACTACAAAGAGAGCTTACAGGAGGTTCAGGCAGAAATTTCACAATTGAGCAAAATCAATACCGACCAGATAGAAAGATGGCTGGTACAACCTAATTTAAAGTTGCAAATGATTAGGTCTGCCGATAAAGGTTTTGAAGACTAGTTTCCAAAGGTACAAAGAAAGTTTTATCTATTTGAAACTAAAGATCTCCCGACACCACCCATAATTTTTGTCCATTTTTTAGAGAAGTCTGTTGAATGTATAGCTTCAAAAGAGGGAGAGACTTCAACTAAACAATGAAGTATCATTCGAAATCTTATACTTTTGAAATGATAGACCAACGAAAAGTTAATCATGCAACGATTAAGGTTGTAGTTTTGTAACTATTTTTCTTTCTTTTTTTCTAAAAAGTAGGAGATCGCTAACCATCAAGTAGTGGATGATCTTGTATAAATAAAGGGAGAGAAGACTGCACTAGGGTTTTTTATTTCTCAAAAAAGGGCATTGTGATGGAGACATCTAAAAGAAAACTATGAATTAATAGAAAAGCAGATTGAAGATTCCGGATTTTGTCAAGTCTGAGTTATGTGTTCCCCTGTCTTTTCATCGTTCTTTCATGTATTTTATTAATGAATGCTTGACTACAATTTAGTACAACCACTACTGTGGAAATAATTATTCTTGTTATCTATATCATTTACAATTTTTCCTCTGCATTGGTTATTAATTGATACAAGACCTGAAAATGTTTAGATTACAACATCATATGCTTCATTAATATCTTTCTTGCTTCATAGTCTCCTATTACAATGTGAGATTCCTCTTAAATTGATGCCTCACCTTGTTAGTAGTTTTATGTTTTCTTCATATCATATATATTTCCCTTTCTTTAAATTTTAACTCAGATCCAAGAAACGGCCTTTGATTCAACCATCTCATTAATTCATGTTTTAAAATCGTTCTCTTTACTTTGTGAATTAGAGATAACTAAGCCTAAAAAGAAAAGTACATATTTATATCTCCCTTATCTTTTATCCTTCATGACAATACCAGTTTTAAGGCAGCCTAATGCCGAAACCGATCTTTCGGATCAAACCAACATCACTCTAAATTTATTTAACACCATTTTACAAACAACAAGTAATCGGGTTGAGTTAGAACGTTCATGGGCTGCAATTGAGAGAGATATCAACATTCAAGAAAACTGGGAATTTAGACAGAGACGGTTGAGAAACCAACTTTAGTCCTTATCTTTTAAATAGTTGTCTTTTCAGTCCCCTTTTCCTCTTTCTTTTCAGATGCCTTGACAGTATACTTTAGAGCCTATAGTATAAACTCAAGAACAACATCTTTTTGGCGTCGTTGCCGGGGATCGAAGTAACGAAGATTTTTCCCTGGGAAGAACGACATTGACACTTTCCTCTTTCGTAGTGAAGAAAGTTTGGAAACCTTCTAAGGCTACGTTTATCTTTCACTTGGCGACTCCACACTGTTTAAAATGGCTCTTCACCAGAAGAACACCAGGAAGAATACAAACGACAAGCAGATTTCGCCTTCTTCCAACC
>JASDQU010012673.1:151525-173185 GCA_032191745.1 Picea mariana | reverse complement strand
TCTTTAAAAAAAATCATAAATAGTAACTTTAAATATTGTGGAATTTTGCAATGTTGATATTAACTCATGGATGCATCATTGTCTATCTTCACCACTGAGTAGAGGCATCATGCTTAATTGGTCTATCCCATACATAGGTAGGTGTCACATTTGATTAATTCACCATAGTGATTTATTCATCTTATGGCATCCTCTAACTTTTATTTTTCTTGTGTTTCCACACCAAGAGATGTCGAGCAATGTCCACCTAGGATGGACAAGTCACTTGCATCACATGTATCACCTGTATAGATGAATTTTACTATTTTGTACTAATAGTTTAATATTATTAATATGTATGCAGGTTGTTGTTATTTTTGTTAGTTTTAGTACTAGTCCTCTCCCTCGGCACCTACCCACAACTTTTGAATCACCTTACTCCATGTTGAGGGTTCTTCCATCACATGGACACTCTATGGGGGTCCATCACCATCCACCCCCAACATCTTTCTTATTCCATGCATCCTCAGTGGATGCATGTGCATTCTATCTATACATAGCTCGAGGGACACTCTAAGAACGACCTGCAAGAGACTATTTAATTAGGGTTTTTCATAAACCCACGCTCTCTATAGCTCCAAAAATTTCTATATTCCTTTGCACTTTCTTCGTTGTCTCGGACTCAACCTCATAGATATTCAATATAATGTGTCTATGAGTGTACTTGTGAATGACTTCTTGAGGTGTATTTATACCTTTTCTAATTAACCCCTTTCCTTAACTTTAGGAATTCTAGTAATTTCTTGTTACAACCACTTTACCCTTTCATTAATGAGGGGATTCTTAACCATTCTTTAGAGCTTCCAACTTCATGAGGGTATATCTCCCTAACCGTGAGGATCCACGTGGCGTACCACCTATCGTTGGAAACAATATCACGATGAGGAGGACTATGCATCTATGAGTGTGTTACATGAATTTACAATTTTCTTTCATTTCCTTATTCCTCAAACAACTTTGGGTCTCATGACCACACCTCTGGGTTTCTTGTAGACTTCTTCAAAGCATCTTTCTGTAAGGGCCATGCTTAAAGATACACCATCAGGAGACTACTTTGGAGACTTCTCCAAATACACCGAACACTTCTGTTGACATCAATGATGAAGGACTTACCATCAGTCTTCCACCACAACTCTGGGGCATCTAGACTTCTCCAAAGGTTGACATCAATGACAACCAACTGTCCAAACCAATTGTCCAACAATTTTACAAGGAAAAGGAAAAATAAACAATATCAACATATACATACTTTGTTGAAAAAATGACTCTTGCCTTAAGTTTGACATGTTACCATGGAAACACAAAGTTCCCTAGATAAATAACATAATGAAGAAAAAGAAACAATATCATCATTAAAAATAGAAAATGTAAACAATATGAGTATATACCTAAATTGTTAAAAAAATAATTCTTTCTTAACTTTCAACCATAAAAGCTCCATAAAAACATGAGTTAAAATTCCATGACAACTTAAACTTAATATTACATTGATTCCTAATAATAAAATCATTTTGTTAAGTTTGACTTGCTACATGAAAACCACATGAATTAAAATTTCATGTCAACTTTGAACTTAAACTTGCATTTATTCCTAATAAACCATGAGGAAACTTTACCATCCATTGAATTTATCATTAAAACATTAAAAAAAAAGAACGATCCAAAATGGCGATGCCACATCATGCACGTTTGAATACACCACCAAGAACATGCAGTCAAACTCCTTTGAATGCAATTCCATATCATTCATGGAGCTTATTGATTGGGTGTTCTTAATTTTATTTATTTATAAATTTTTAAATAATTTGCCTCTTAATAATTTTAAGAGGCTAGTAAGAATAATTTTTTTTCTTCTAATTGGTCTACTAATTTGATAACTTCACAATGCAATAGAAAAATTGTTACTTACAATATTTACATTATTATTATAAAATATAATAATAATTACAAAGTTTTCCTTTCTATTTATTTTTTATTTTTTTTTAAATTCCCCTTTATCATTTTCAAATTATATTTGTACATTATCATTATAAAATAATAATAATTATATTTTTTTTCTTTCTATCTACTTTTTACTCCGTTAGGTTATTCCCTCATATTCAAGATTATGCTAATTAAATTAAAAAGTGAATTGAGCATTATAATATCCATCATGTTTAGTTACATCATTCTCTCATTTCTATTCTCTCATATCTTCAACAGTAACATTGAAATCATGTTTTATTTACTCATTCTCTCATTTCTATCCTCTTCTATCTTCAACATTATGCTAATTAAATTAAATATAATTAAATTATATTTGCACATTACCATTATAAAATAATAATAATTATATTTTTTTTTCTTTCTATCTACTTTTTACTTCCTTAGGTTATTCCCCATATTCAAGATTATGCTAATTAAATTAAAAAGTGAATTTAACATTATACTATCCATCATGTTTTATTTACATCATTCTCTCATTTCTATCCTCTCATATCTTCAACATTAACATTGAAATCATGTTTTATTTACTCATTCTCTCATTTCTATCCTCTTTTATCTTCAACATTATGCTAATTAAATTAAAAAGTGAAATGAAAGTTCAAGTATGAATTATGTTTTTATTTACATCAATCTCTCATTTCTGCCCTTTTCGTTTTATTTACTCATTCTCTCATTTCTATCCTCTTCTATTTTCAACATTATGCTAATTAAATTAAAAAGTAAAATGAAAATTCAAATATGAATTATGTTTTTATTTACATCAATCTCTCATTTCTGCCCTTCCCCATATTGAAGATTATGTTAAATTAAACAATGAAATGACCATTCAAGTATCAATGATGTTTTATTTACATCGTTCTCTCATTTTCAATAAGTAATACACATGAATGTTTACCTTTAAATTATTAATTAATTAAATTAATAAAAGAATACTATCTAAATAATGATTGATGTTTTATTTCCATCACTCTCTTTTGTCATCTAGTGAATTGTATATTTGATTATTTGATTTTGAATTGATAATTAATTAAATTAATAAAATACACATTTAAACATATTCATGTTTTATTATTATTATTTTTTTTTCATTTTTAAATACATAATATTTAAAATTTTATGATTATTTTATCATTTTCAAACATATGAATATTCAATTTTAATTTTAAATTAAAAATTTATTACATTAATTAAAAAATATATAAGGATCATTGGTGTTTTAATTCCAATCACTATTTTGTTCTTTCAAGGATAATATAAAAGTATATCTATTTCTTTCACAAAAACACTTGTTTCTCCACCATGAAAATATAAGTTTCAAAATAATCCATAGGTAAATAAGGTAAATAATATAATGGAAAACATTATATTATAAATGTTTCTACTTCCTATTAAAAAAACAAACTATATTATAATTTTCTAGATGATGAAATAAAAAAATATTTTTTAATAATACAATAATACGATGAAAAAATAATAGTGTTAATTTTTTTTTATAAAATACGATAAAGAAAATGGACATTAGATAAAGGTTTAGTTTAAAAATAATACGATGAAAAAATAATAGTGTTAATTTTTTTTATAAAATACGATAAAGAAAATGGACATTAGATAAAGGTTTAGTTTAAAAAATTTAAGTTTTTTATTCTTGCCTTTTGGTATCACCATAATCTTGTAAATTAATTAATTGTGAGGCTAAAAAAGAGAGTAAAACATTTAAACTTCTATCATTTATAATGAAAAATAATAATATTAAATATCATTTTTTTTTTATATAAGATAAAGAAAATAGATATATAAACATCTATCCATTTATTTATCTATCATCATACTCCTAACAATATAAATAGGAATTAAAAGGAATTGTTGGGATTCGATTAAAAAATTTTTACTCTCAAATGACCTAGAAAATATCATTATTGGGGGATCTGACTGTAACCCTTTCCGCGGAGAGAAAAAAAGTGGGTCCATTGTGAGAGACCCCACTAGGGAATGGGTAGAAGATATCATGTTAGATTGGGAGTTGGAGAATACCAAACCAACCAAGGGAAAATACACATGGTCAAACAAGAGAGTGGGAACGAGGCATATTGTTGCCAGGCTAGATAGGCTCTTAGTCCAAAGCTTCTTTATGCTCTTGGGCCTAACACTCTCAGCTACAATCCTACTGCACAGTGTGTCGAATAATAAGCCAATCTTGTTAGGGATTTCGTGTTAGGTATGTTTTATATTCTTTGCACGAGTAGTAGTGTATGAGTGTCTGCGCTGGGCGCGCAGGGGGGTTAGAGGGGGGAGCGCCCCGAATTTGTTTTTCGAGGGGACCACATTTTCGGGACCGCATTATATTTAGGTGGTTTTTCGGCACATGGTTTCTTTGCTGATGGTTTTCTATTTCCGATTAAGGAATTTGGGTTTTGGAGTAATCCAAGTCATTGGGTTAGGGTTTTGGATGCCACTGGCTCCTATATGTATATTGTATTGTAAAAAATGTAACACAATGTATGAATATAATATATGCTGGTTTTCCCGGTTTGGGTTTCCAGGTGAAAAAGCTCTGTGTAATGTTTGTATTTGCCATTGTATATTTTCTCTTCTTTTCTAAATATTATTTTGCAGTAGATATTGTACAAGGTTAGAATTTACATTTCGCAGGACATAAATCTAGGGCCTATCCCATTCAGATTTATCCCTACCTGGCTTCAGTATGAGGGCTTCCAGGACTTGGTTGCCAAAATATGGAACGAGAAGGTCAGCAGATCCCCTTTTTATGTTTGGGAAGAAAAACATAGGAGGCTCAAGGTAGTTCTTAAAGAATCAGCTAAAACCCAAAAGAATCCAATTATTAATCGGCAAGAAGCCCAATAACAACTAGAAAATCACCAGCCAGAAATGGAAGGATAGGGGACAACTCAAGAAATTCTCGACCAAGAGGACCATCTCCAAAGGACATGGCATCAACCCTGCAGAGAGGAGGAAAGGTATTGGAAATAGAAATCAAGAAGCCTCTAGCTGGAAGTTGGAGACAAAAACACCAACTATTTCCACAAGCAAGCTGAAGTAAGAAATCAATTCAAGACAGTCAATGAAATCCATGTTCATGACTAGGTTATTTCAGATTTTGAAGGCATAAAAACAGCTGTGGTAGAATCCTTCGAATATCTCTACATGGAGACTCAAATGACCTTATTAGACCCAAATGCTTATCTGCTCTCCCTAGTACCGACCACTATCCAAGTGGACGCCAACAAAAAGTTGCTAAAGGAAGTAAACCTACAAGAAATAAAAGAGGCCCTCGACCAGATGAACCGGGACAAGGTGCTCGGACCAGATGGCTTCACAGCCATATTTTATCAAAGTTGTTGGGATATAATAAAAACAGATCTAATAAAATTGATTCAGAAATCTTAGAATTGTAGCAAGATAGGAGGAGGAACACATTCTTCCTTCCTATCTCTTATTCCGAAATAAAAAGGAGCAGTAAGTTTTGGAAGATTCCGATCAATCTCTCTCCGCAATACAAGCTACACGATACTCACAAAAATAATAGCCAATAGAATAAAAAAAATCCTCCCTGCAATCATCTTGGAAAACCAAGGTGGGTTCATCAAAGGAAGACATATAGTGGACAACATCATCCTGGTTCAGGAAGTGCTACACTCAAGCAATCAAAGGAAAGACAAAGGTATGATCATAAAGTTCGATCTCACAAAAGCGTTTGATAGAGTTAGGCATAATTTCTTCTTCAAAGTCATGGAAAACTTTGGCTTTCCTCTAGCCATTATAAATTGGATAAAATCTTGCATTGGATCCCCCTGGATCGCCCCTCTAGTAAATTGTTGAGAAACAAAGTTCTTTTAAGCATCTAGGGGCCTATGACAAGGTTGTCCCCTCTCCTCGCTTCCCTATGCAATTCAAGCCTCCATGCTCAGCTTCCAACTCGATCACTACAAGACTCATAACAACCTTCTGTGCCTCAGAATATCCCCAGGGGTAAAAGACATCAACCACTCCCAATTTGTGAATGATACATTACTACTGGGAGGAGCAAGTGTTCAGACAACAAGGAAGTTTAAAGTGGAGATGGACATTTACAATGAGATCTGAGGAAGGGAAATAAGCTTGCCTAAAAGAAATATCTACATATGGAACACCTCTCCAAGGGTAATGTTGGAGATATCAAGAGTCCTGGGCACGGAAAGTTGCACCAATTGGGATGTGTTTAATTACGTGGGAGTACCAAAATTCATAACCAAGCCAAAGACATCTTAATGGCTCACGTTGATAGACAAGTTAAAAGAAATAATTAANCAGAAGGTTCCTGTGGGAAGGAGGGAAGCAAAAGGGGAGGAAGTTGCACCTAATAAGTTGGGTGAAAGTATCCAAGCCAATATCATAAGGAGGTGTCCAATTCAAAGACATCACCTCCCAAAACCTAGCTCTAGGAGCCAAGCTGCTATGGAACCTTGTTTCGGGGAAATCCACTTGGAGCAAAAAAATGATCTGGAAGAAGTACTTCCGAGGTCCGAGAAAAAAATGCTTGGATCCACGAACAACCGTGGAAAAAGGTTCACCTATATTCAATTTGTGTCTAAAATCATTGAATCTCTTTAGGCCTCACCTCACCTCGATACTAGGGAATGGAAAGAAAATCAATGTTTGAGAAGACTCAGTACTGGGTGACCTGCCTTTAAGTTCAATGGAAGGATTAGACCGACTAAAATCCTAGATGTGAGCCTAGGACCTAATCACTCTTTGGGACATCTAGGTGTGGAGTGAATATGTGGAAAAAACTTGGCTCAGGTGGGAAGACAAAAAAATACCCCAAGAGCTCAATGGGGAATGGAACACTTTGAAGGGCTATTTACAAGGGAAATCCCCTTATAAAAGCAAGGAGAAAAGACAAGAGAGATTCAGTATCACTCTCTGGAGCCTACACAACAACAACAGGGTATAAAAACCTTACATATGTTCCTCATGTCCCACCAGACCCTGCAATCTGGAGAGCCACATGGACTTCAAAGTCCATTCCAAAGATAGATATGTTTGTATGGACCGTGGCCCATAGGATCATTCTAAATGGTGAAAATCTGCGAAGGAGAGGACATTGGGAAGGCCCATCCAGATGTCCACTCTACATGCAAGAAGAGGAAACATTAGACCATCTGCTCTTACGATGCCCATATGCCAAAGAGGTCTAGCAATTGGCCCTTGGGCTGAAGCCAGGAACAATCGCTCTTCCTCAAGAGACCAACACTCTGCTCCGAAACTGGAGATCCCTATGTCCCTTCCAGGTCACGAAAAAAGGCCTAACTATCCACCATCTCGAGAAAACTTCCAAAATTCCTCCTATGGAAGATTTGGCTGGAGCGAAACAACATACTATTCAGGGAGGCCAAAAGTAACCCTGCACAAGTAGCAATAAAGATAAAGGCCCTCTTTGGCGAAAGTGCCCCCTACTTCTGCAAAGTAAAGAACTCGAGAGTCCTAGAGCCGGAAGAGGAGCAATGGATTAAAATCTTCAATATCAAAGATCATCCACAACAAATAGGCAGTGAGTTAAAACAAGAAAATTGGGAAATTCGGATGGAAGAGGAGGATTTCGAGGAATGGAAAAGACAAAGAAGCAAGCCTATACTGTTCTTCGACGGGGCCTCCAAAGGAAACCCAAGGGTGGCAAGCAGAGGAGGGGTCATAGTAAATCCCATTGGACAGCTAGAACTATCCTATGCATGGGGATTGGGAGCATAAACAAATAATAGAGAAGAAGCTCTGGCGCTTTGGCAAGGGATGAATGAGGCTATCAGTAAAACGTCTAAGATCTAGTGATTATAGGGGACTCCAGAATCATAATCCAAGCTCTGATCCTCTGTAACACGATCAAGCAAGTAAAACTCCAACATATACTCGAGAAAGTTCAACTACCCCTGGAAAGCCTGAGAACCTATCAAGTGTTCCATGTTCTCCGTTATTTGAATGCACCAGCAGATGCAGAAGCCAACAAACACTACCTCTGAAGTATAGGAAACCTCCAAGTCAATGGAATCACATCAATTGCATCAATCCGGTAAGGCCTGGATAGGCAAGTTAAGGTCACGGTTGGTCAGAATGGATAATGAGTACTCAAGGACACTTTCTAGCAAAGAGAAGAAGCAAAGGATACGACAAAGGCTTAGACAACTCACAAGCCCAGAAACAAGACAGACAAAGACAAGATCTCCATCAGGTGTGAGGGAAATGTCACCCAATCGGGCGCTGAAACTTCAGAAAAAGACAAGGACCCTCCACGAGTCCCATACCTTGTGCCGAACCGCTCTAATCGACTAGATACATTGGATCGTTCAGGATCAATTGAGCCCGAATCTGGCATAAATTGTGGATAAAAGAATAGGCTGGGAGGAGCCATTCCATACCCTGAGCAACTTGGTAAAATGAAGTTGCCCGCGCAGAGCCAAAGAAACAACAGTAAAGGGAAAACTTCCATGCATAAGAAGGCAGACAAGAAAAGAAGTAGTAAAAAGCTCATGGAGCAAGCCATCGACAGAGGATAGACTAAAGGAAATGGACGAGGAACTGAAGAGGATAAAACATTATGTGCACAACCAAGTCGACTTCCTTCATAACCTGGATGTTGAGGTAGGGCGAAGACTAAAAATGCTAGAAACATATATCACAATGACCAAAATCATTTTTTCAGAGGAGTTGGACCACATTCGTCATGAGCACAAAGACCCAAAGAAGGAGATTGAAGAACGAGGAAGATGGAATCCCAAATGGAAAAGGTGAACGAGGCAAGCATGGTCTACCCAAGAAGGAGGCTCCAAGGAAATTAGGCTAGTAAAAATTCGACCAAGCAAGATTTCTTCAAATAACTCTCTGAAGTAGGCATTTTGTATAGAAGCCTCCACATATAGCGAGCTTAAAGCTTAAGTAGGTTTTCTAGATCCAAGAAACTGTAATCAAGAAGGCGAGCCTTGTAACAATTTAGTTGAATTTGTATCATATCAGATGTAACAGTTCGAGTGGCTCACCACTACTCTTCTATAATAAAACTCCATTAACTGTTTTTGTCCAAAAAAAAAAAAACCAATATGATGTAAGAATTTCAACAATTCATTAAATTTCTAGGTTTTGAAATTTTAACCATATTTAATAAACAAATTATAATTTACCTATCAAATTCCAACATCACATAAATAAATATAATTTAACTTAAACCATTCCTAAACTCTTATCTTTATTAAAATTTACCATTTTGAAATTTTCAAATGATTATGTTATTCTATACAACTTTGTATATAATGCGAAGAGCATCTTATCCCTTTAAATCTAATATTTTTCATTTTTCATGAAGAATTTATATTTAGGATAATAATTTCCTTGCATATCAAAAGCAAATAGTTAATCAAAAACAAATATTAATTAAGATAAATATACTTCTTCCTCATGTTGAGTTTAATCTAAACTATCACCATATCTCTCAACACTCCTATTTATTGCTTCTCATGATGGGATGAGCACTCCTATTGCTTCTAAGGATGGGCTGAGATGAGGATACAACTATACCTATACCTATACACCTATAGGCGTTCACCCTCCACATGAGTGGGAATTCACCCTCCACTATTAGTATATGCTATACGACAAAGGCTAAAGGCTATCGTCCATGTAAAGCATCTTGCACCAAGTTCACCCTCCACTACTGATGTGGATTTGCCCGCTCCACTACTGATGTAGATGTGCTARTATATGCTATACGACAAAGGCTAAAGGCTATCGTCCATGTAAAGCATCTTGCACCAAGTTCACCCTCCACTACTGATGTGGATTTGCCCGCTCCACTACTTATGTGGATGTGCTAGTATATGCTATACGACAAAGGTTATCGTCCATGTAAAGCATCTTGTTCTTTGGTGCATGCATATCAACTCTGTTATACGACAAAGCACATCCACCTTATATGTTGTCTCCATCTACATCTCATATTTTAGTTGAATGCGTTTGGGGTTACGTACCTTCCCATGCGCATTGACTGTACACGCAAAAATATGGGGTTAACGTGGTCGATGGTCAGCCTATCTCTTCAATACGGGTTGCAAATTTACTGGTGAGCGATATCAGGACAGCGATATCAGGAGAGTTGAGACTGTGTTTGGGAATGAAGGGTAAACCATTATTTATAAATAAGGAGAGGAGGTAAAAGCAAAATGTTATCTTGGAAACTTGTGATAAGGTCCATCGACTAGAAGAGAAAATCATATCGGCCGCACCTCCTCAATTTGCCTACGCGCAAAATCTCTTCTTCATGTTTTTTTTGGATTGACGTCTATACAATCCATTCGGATGGCACATACAGTGGCTTCCTCCTCCACCGCTGCATCTCCCAGCACCAGCAACTCGTACCATGTACTCACTACTTACCATGTATAACTTACTAGATATTGATTTATAACTTCTTATAGAGTGGTAATTGGAAATAATTGATAACCTGTCCGCTTCTCTCTGTACAAGATATTTGTATGCTTGAAAATTTTGAAATGATTGAAGAGCTATCCAGTTCTCGCTCTATTATATGTGTATGGCTGTAAACTATAATTTTAAAAACTATCCAGTTCCACTTTCTTTGAGTTCAGTTTTGCTATGAAAAAAATTCAACGTTTCCATTACAACAGGAGTTTTACAGTTAATAGATGAAATGAGGGAAATCGACCTATAATAAAATAAGAAGATGAAAATATAATAGATGAAATGAGGAGAAATCGTCGATCGACATAAACGCTACTACTGGAGTTCATGTTGAATTTCTTTTTGTTATTCAATAAAATTCAACGTTTCTTTACAACAGGAGTTTTACTGCTCTCAACAATACGGCTGCCCTGGGGAATTTGACTGGAGTGACGGGACATATTCAGGAATTAGACGGATTATCATGACAGAAAAAGATAATTCGTTAACTTCACTTCAACTGCATTATGGTCTCGAAGGCGATGAAAGCGTGGAGGATATATGTATCACGGGCCTCCGGCATGGACATGCAGACGGCTCTCAAATAGAGGTAAGTCGTAGCATGTTCAATTAGATAAGTCTCCAAGTTAGATGTATTGTATATGCTAACCTTCACAATGCCATAACACAGGCAAAACAATTATATTGATTTGGGGGATTTGTTGATATGTGGATGCGGATGCATGCAGTACAATTTAAACTACCCAAAGGAGATCGTAACCCAAATTAGTGGGTATTTTGGAACCGAAAAACCATGGGATGTGATCAAATCTTTGACGTTTCATACGAATCAAAGGAAACTTGGACCATGCGGACAGGAACAGGGAACTCGATTTGAGACAGAAGACAGAGGGAAGATTGTGGGCATCTTCGGATCAAGTGGAGGTCTAGTGGCTTCAATAGGAGTGTATACGCTGAAGCCGAGAACTTCCACGTGTGAGGTGAGTGCAAGTGATTGAGAAAACAAAAGTGATTATGCCTGTTCTCATGTTCTAAGGACTTTGGAAGTGTATCAGAGTATTTTTGTTCGCATTCCAACTAGTATATTTGAGAAAAAGCCCGAGGAACTATAATTTTCAGGCAGTTTCATTTAATAATATCTGTCAATTTTTTTAATATAAAGAATTGTTTGACATTGCTATATACCCTCTGCCATTTTTAGTTTGTTTTTCAAATGGGTGCTGCTTTATTCAGTGATTACTTAGGTAAAGTCATTTCCCTGTACTGAACTTATTAAATTGAAATTTTTTCTTTATGGAATTTCTCCAATTTGGATTTTGAACCAAGGTTGACTAATTTCGGAATTCAATGTTGTTTGTTAACAGAGAGTAATTGAATGTTGGTATGTATATCCCATATAACTTACTAGATATTTGATTTAGAACTTTTTATAGAGTTGTAATAGGAAATAATTGAGGACCTATCCAGCTCTCTCTATTATATATATGTGTAGGGTTGAAAAATTAGAAATGATTGAAAACCTATCCAGTTCTCGCTCTAATATATCTGTAGAGTTGAAAACTATAATTTTGAAAAAGCTATCCGGTTCCATTTTCTTTGAATTTATTTTTGTTATTCAATAAATTCAACGTTTCCATTACCACAGGAGTTTCACCGCTCTCCACTATACGGCGGCACTGATGGAGATTTTTGGAGTGATGGCACATATTCAGGAGTTAAACGGATTACCGTGACGGTACATGATAGTTATAATTGGTTAACTTCAGTTCAACTGCATTATGGTCTCGAAGGCGATGAAAGCTTGAAGAGCAAATATTTCCCGGGCCTTCGGCATGGAATTGGTTCCGACTCTTGGGATAGAATTAGTTCCAGCACTGTAATACAAGTAAGTCACGGCATGCTCAATCAATAAGGATTCAGGATGTATTGCATATGTTAAAACTGTCAACGCATTAAAAGACATCGAAAAGAAGTAATTATATTCATTATGTGGTTTTATCAACATGTGCATGCAGTACAATTTGAACTACCCACAGGAGTTCCTAACCAAAATCAGTGGACATTTTGGAAGATACATACCACACGACGTGATCATTTGTTTGACGTTTCACACGAATCAAAGGAAACTTGGACCATTTGGGTGGGAAGCGGGACGTTCTTTTGAGACAGAAGTGGGGGGGAAGATTGTAGGTTTCTATGGGTCAAGCGGAGATTTAATCGACTCAATTGGAGTGTATGTGCTGAAGCCGAAAGATGACCAGAGTGAAAGTGACTCAGAAGACGATCACGATCAATCGTCCAACTAGTATGGGCTGTGTTTTTTTTCTGTTCCAAAGAGTTTCAAACAGTTTCATTTTCATTTTCATTTAATGTTATCTGAATTATATTTAATATATAAAGAATTGTTTCATTTTCATTTAATATTATTTGAAATGTATTTAATATATAAAGAATGGTTTGGCATTGCCACACCATCGGCCATTTTTTAATCGGGTTTTAAAATGGGCGCTGCTTTATTGCCTGTTTACCTAGTAAATTTGTTTCCGGAATATACATATTAAATTGAAACCTTGTCCTTATAGTTTTAGGTTCATCTCGATTTCTCCAGATTGAATTTGAGCGAAAGTCTACTCTTGATTAAATTTCTGATTTCAAGCTTTAGGTCGATGTCAGTTTCTTTTTTGAATTCGATGTTTGTTAAGAAAGTAATGACGTAGTTTAAACTTTATACGTTAACACGATCAGCCGGTCTTGAGTTGGGAAACCGAGAAACACCTTCTCTAAACCCAGCTTTGTTGGGGCTTTATTAGTTCTTTTTGAAAGAGAAAAGTGGTGGAGTATTATAGGTATCGTTGGGGCTTTATTAGTACTTTTTGAAAGATAAAAGTGGTCGAGTAGTATAGTTATAGCTGAACACAAAACACTCTAAACTCATATAGCTACAGCTCAGAAAACATTCTTCCATTATATATAAAGTAGTTAAAGTAGTTGAATAACGTCGATAGGCAATGACAACCAACCAAAATACCGTCTTGTTGTCCGCCATACTCCAGTGTAGCCAAAACAACACTCTACTTTGTTCAAATTACAATTCCAACAACTTAGGTTTATAGAAAATCTATGAAATTACAGTTCTGTCATATTTTGAAAACTGATTACATAACCATTTTGATTTTATTGAAAATTTGTATGTCATATTTGATCAAAATCGGGCCTGAAGAGAGGCCTGAACAGCGTCTAATTGGTGACTAACCTGGGGTGGGCGGCAGAAGGTTGATCTCTTTCTTCATGTCGGTTTTTTCTTCACCTAAGCCCATCGGTATTACTGTTAGCTTTTAAAATCCGCTTCTGTCCCCACATTGCAAGTGGTTTTTCCGGGACTCATGGCAATCAATAGACTCCATACATTTTCACCCTCAAGATCTGGTTCTCTGGGCGTACTTTTTTTCACATTGTCATTTAAATTTAAATCGTGGCCATTCATTCCAAAGTACAACAAACCATGCAGAATCTTGAATATTTAAACTTATATCATTTATAATGAAAAATAATAATATCAAATATCATTTTTTATATAAAATAAAGAAAATAAACATATAAACATCTATCCATCCATTTATCTATCATGATACTCCTAAAAATATGAAGTAGGAATTAAAAGGAACTGTTGGGATTGCATTAAAGATTTTCTACTATCAAATGACCTAGAAAATATCATTATTGGGGGATCCCAATGTAACCCTTGCGGCTGACGAGAGAAAAAGGTGGGTCCATCTATCTATTTATCTATGATACTCCTAACAATATGAAGTAGGAATTAAAAGGAACTGTTGGTATTCCATTAAAGATTTTCCACTATCAAATGACTTAGAAAATATCATTATTGGGGCATCCCAATGTAACCCTTACCTAGGACAAGAAAAAAAGGTGGGTCCATTGTGAGAGATCCCACTAGGGAATGGGTAGAAGATATCATGTTAGATTGGGAGCTGGAGGATACCAAACCAACCAAGGGAAAATACACATGGGACCAGGGCATATTGCTACGAGGCTAGATAGGTTTTTAGTCCAAAGCTCCTTTATGCTCTTGGGCCTAACCTCTGAGCTACAATCCTACTGCACAGTGTGTCGGATCATAAGCCAATCTTGTTAGAGATTTCGCAGGACAAAAATCTAGGGCCTATCCCATTCAGATTCATCCCCGCCTGGCTTCAGTATGAGGGCTTCCAGGACTTTGTTGCCAAAATCTGGAACGCAAAAGTGAGCGGATTCCCCTTTTATGTCTGGGAATAAAAACATAGGAGGCTCAAGGTAGCGCTTTAAGGCTGGGATAAAACCCAAAATAATCCAATTATTAATCGACAAGAAGCCCAACAACTACAAAATCACCGGCTGTAAATGGAAGGACACGAGACAACACAAGAAATTCTCGACCAAGAGGACCGTCTCCAAAGGACATGGCAACAAGCCCGCAGAGAGGAGGAAAGGTATTGGCAACATAAATCAAGAAGCCTCTGGCTGGAAGTTGGAGACAAAAACACTAGCGACTTCCACAAGCAAGCTGAAGCAAGAAAGCAATTCAAGACAATTAATGAAATCCATGTTCATGACCAGGTTATTTCAGATTTTAAGGACATAACAAACGACCTTATTAGACCCAAATGCCTACTATCTGTTCTCCCTGGTACCGGCCGCTATCCAAGTGGACACCAACAACAAGTTGTTAAATAAAGTAAACCTGCAAGAAATAAAAGAGGCCCTCGACTAGATCAACCCGGGCATTGCTAATACATTGCGCCCATTCCATACAGAATGCATCTGCATGCCACCAACACGTGGTCAGGTGTATATGAAGCGCTAGCAGCATTCCACCAACAAGTGGTAAAGAAACTTAAAATATATCCGATAAAAACCCTAAATGCTCTCTAGTCAACTTAAAAATCTATGTATTAATATTATGTTAATTATTTTTTTAATGAGGGAATAGATATATTTTGTTATGCAAGGAAGTTAATGATTGAAATCATAGTACTTAATTAATTGTGATTTCCAAGAATATTCTGATAATATGAAATTCTATCAGCTAAAATCTCATATGTGATTAAAAACCTATTAAATTTGACTAAACTTATAAATGAACTTTTAATATTTTTTAATATTAATTAATAAATCTTACAAAATTATTAATATAAAATTAGGTAAGATTTTCCATAATTAATCTACCACTTAACTACTTACTTTTAATTACCCAAATGCTTAATCTATTTAAAAGATGCTTAGTGAGCCACTTAATGTTTATTTTTTCTTGAAATTAAATGCTTAATCTAATTAAAAATGCCAATTTATAAATCTATTCATCATTACTTGCAATTAGATAATAGTGGACTATTAAAGTGTTTAATACTAATTAATAAATCTTAACAAAACCAAATATCTATTATGCCCATTTATGAATCTATTCATCGTTCCTTGCAATCAGATGCAGTCTGGGTCATCTTTATGAACCTATTCATCGTTGTTTGCAATTAAATGGAGGGTTTCTGTGCGTCAACATTCACTGGAGAAAATCTTCTGGATGATAATGGTACATTCACGGGAGAAAGATAGTCTGTCCAAATAAGAATTCATTACGAGGACTCGAGGTGATAGAGACGGCTAAGGAAGATTTGGAAAACGCATGCAGCCAGTCTCTGTCGTGCGAGATATTGTGGGGCTATCGCGTCCCTCTACTCTGTGTTTCTGTTTATGGTATATGTAAATTTCAATACCAGTATAAACGTTGGCTTTACTTCCATCAGTGTTTTAATCAAACGAGGAGGCTTTAATCTCATTCCGTGAGTTTTCCATTTTAGATACATATTGGCTAAGCATATAGAAAAACATTGTATACATAACCCAAATTGTTGTATTGAAAAAATTTGGTTATTAAAATCATTAACCAACATATTCCATGAAATGAGAATCGAAAGGAGGATAATTTTGGAATTGAAACTGTGGCATGTAATATGTCTAAGATTTGAATCTACAAATAACGGCCTCTATTTTTTAAGCATATAGAAAAACATTGTATACATAACCCAAATTGTTGTATTGAAAAAAATTGGTTATTAAAATCATTAACGAACATATTCCATGAAATGAGAATCGAAAGGAGTGGAATCGAAAGGAGGATAATTTTAGAATTGAAACTGTGGCATGTAATATGTCTAAGATTTGAATCTTGGCCACTAGTTTATTTTTTTAAGCCTATAGAAAAACATTGTATCCATAAACCAAATTGTTGTATTGAAAATTCTGGTTATTGAAATCATTATTTTATTTTTTTAAGCTTATAAAAAAACATTGTATCCATAAACCAAAACCAAATTGTTGTATTGAAAATTTTGGTTATTGAAATTATTAACGAACATATTCCATAAAATGAGAATGGGAAGGATGATAATTTTGGAATTGAGACTGTCATGTAATATGTCTAAGATTTGAATCTAAGTTAATGAGCATAAGTAACATTAGTTTTTCAAAACCCTACTCATTGGAGTGCACAAGATATTCTTTCACAATCTTCAGATACTGATAGATTATCTATCCGATATTCAATCAAAGTGCACAAGATATTCTTTCACAATTCATGGTCCGCAGGAATGCATGCAAAACAAAAATTCTTCATAACATCTACTGATGATCAGATAACCTAGAAAAATACAAAATTAAAATTTCTTGTAATACATAATGAATGCATGCATTCCCTCGGGCAAGAAATTTTAAAGAGACAGCGAATGCATACATGCTGCCGATCATTGAAGGCAGGTGTAAGGTCAAATTGCCTTCAATGGTCCGCAGGAATGCATGCAAAACCAAAATTCTTCACAACATCTACTGATGATTAGATAACCTCGAAAATACAAAATTGCAGAAATGTTAAATACGATGATGAAGATCTTACCTAGTCTTTGTTGATTCTATGCTTTGTTAATCTTTTTCCCAATCCAATATGTCAGAAAAAATAATCTTTCTCTCCCTTGTGCTCCAAATGCATCTAATCGGTCTGCTACATTAGTAATATGAGTCAAATAACTTACATATCATAATTGATCATAAATCATAATAAACGAAACCAAGAAATCATAATAGATCAAATAACCTACATCCTATCTCGTCTTGGTTGATGTTTTTCTCCGTTATCCTTGTTCCTAGTCGAGAAACAATAATCATCCTCTGGCCTGATATGAAGCAATATACAATGGTAATATGGATAGGGCCTTATTATGAAACAATAGTAATATGGATATGGTATAATATGAAACGTCAGAGAATAACGTGGCATTGGGCCTTTAAATTAAACGCAGGACACTTCATTAAAAAACGGATGCATGCCCTAATATAAAATGTGTTGTAATATGATTACAAAACGTAAACTGATGAGTAAAGAGGTAATTCATAGTTGTAAAGAGGTAATTCATAGCTGATGTGTAAAGATGTAATTCATAGCTGTATATGAAGAGGTAGAAGGCCACTTAACAAGGTAATTGAAAGACGTAATTCATAGCTGTATATGAAGAGGTAGAAGGCCAGGTAACAGATGTAAATGTTAAAATTGAAGAGATAAATGTTAAATGAAGAGCTCGTTGAAGAGGTAAATATTTGGATTTGCTATGGGTGGCAATTGATAATTCATTGTAGTAATTTGTTAATCATTTTATGTAAAAATGAAAAAATAAACATGATAAACTGACAAATTCATAAATGCAAGGGGGTTAATGTTTGCAATATCATTCATTGATTTGATTGTAAGAGGAAGAATATAGATCAGATTTTGTAATTAAAAGGTTGATTATTCAACCACTGTGCTAATTAAATTATTAATGCATTACTTTATTAATATAGTACTACTTTATTAATATATTATTAATGTATTATTTTATTTGTGCATTAATAAATTAAATTATAAATATTTAAGTATTAAATTATAATACATTATTTAAGTATTAATGCATTAAACTATTAATACTTAATAATGTATTAATATATATTAAATGTATTTTAATATTGTGTTCAATTTATTTAGTGAAGAATAACTTGCAATACAAATAATTCTATTGTGTAGAATACATTAATAATATGAAAAGAACATGGAAAAAAAAAATTAAGATTGTGATTTCAATCATTAACTTATTATTAGAAATCACAATTAATTAAAGACCCTGATTCAATCATTAACTTCCTTGCATAACAAAATATATCCATTTCCTCATTAAAAAAAAGTTGATTAACATAATATTAATACATAGATTTTTAGATTTACTCGGGGGCATTTAGGGTTTTTACTGTTTCTTTACCACTTGTTGGTGGAATGCTGAAAGTGTTGGTAAAACCAAATGCCCACGAACAAAAGGCGCAGCTGCTAGCGCTTCATATACACCTTACCACGTGTTTGTGGCATGCAGATGCGTTCTGTACAGAATGGGCACATTGTACTAGCATACTCTGCTTAACCAATAATGTTTCACATTTTATATACCCTGCTAGCTTGTGGTAACGTTTAGAGTGGAGCAGCATGCACCTTCCCAAAATCGATTCCAGATGATCGATAACGGCCCTATCTTCGTGTGCTGCAAAACAGGGAGAAATTAATGTACACAGAGAAATGACAATCTGCATTGTTTAACAGGGAGAAATTAATGTACACAGAGAAATGACAATCTGCATTGTTTCAGTTTAAGTCTTTACTTTCGTTATAGATTTAATTGATTTATGAGTTCTTCAATTGGTTTATGCACTCTTCCTTTTTAATGATTTATTATAGATTCAATTGATTTATGCGTTCTTCAATTGATTTATGACCTCTTCCTTTTTAAAGCTTTATTTCATTGTTTGATTAGTTGAAATGATATATGTGACGGTTTTAGGGTTTGATAATGGGTTAAGTTAGCCTTATTCTCAATATACAAACCCCTTAAACCTCATCATAGGATGTCATGAAGATTCAAATTCTAATTTATACAACACGACACTGAAAAGGGCCCAACACAAACTATGGTAGATGATGTAGATCCATTGCAGCTATGACATCAAACTTTGGACATAAGGATTAGTTGTTTAAATACAGTTTTCTGAAGATAGGTTTCAATTTTGTGGATCATTGTTACTATTGTTACTTGTATCTAGAGTTTTTTGAAAACATGCTTCAATTTTGTGGATCACTTCAACATAGGAATAAGCATTTCTAATTCATCAAAGATTTCAAATCGCCGAGATAGACTCGACTGGGGTGAATTGACTTACATGCGAACCCTGCGATCTTCCATAAATTGCTCAATGCTCTCTGAGCATTCAAGACCCCGTCTGGTTTGTTGTACTGTGGAATGAATGGCAAGGGTTTAAATTTAAATGACAATGTGAGAAAAAGTACGCCCAGAGAACCAGATCCTGAGGGTGAGAATGTATGGAGCCTATTCATTGTCGTGCGTCCTAGAAAAACCACTTGCAATGTGGACAGAAGCGGATTTTAAAAGCTACCAGTAAATATCGATGGGCTTAGGTGAAGAAGAAATCGACATGAAGAAAGAGCGAACCTTCTGCCGCCCAACCCAGGTTAGTCACAAATTAGACGTGCCCTATTCAGGCCTCTCTTTAGGCCCGATTTTGATCAAATATGACATAAAAAATTGTTGGCATATGATAATTTCTACCTACAGCATTAAAACCGAAGCTTCTACTCAACCGCCGTCACTGTTCTTCAGCCGCCTGTCCTGAACACTCCAGAACACTATGCCGACACTCCAGATTGTTTCGGGAGGCTCTAGAAGTTTCTTTTCCCTCTATAAAATCAAAGCATTGTAACCATTCAGTTCAGCTGTGTGCTCAATAGAATCACCATTTACTGTGTATTTCGTGTATTTCGTTGTTTCTTTGCCTCTGCCCACTCATCGTGAAATCAAAGCGAGGTGAGCGAACTGTTGTGAGAGTTTGAGAGGAAGCCGCAGCTTCCAGAGTTCATGAGAGCTGTAAAGTGTTAGCGAATTGCTGTGATAGTTGGAGAGGAAGCCGCAGCTTCCAGGTCAGTCGTGAGAGCTGTGAGGGCTGCAGAAAGTTTGGGAGAAGAGCCCAGACCCGTGAGAAAAGAACTGTCGTGGCTGAGAGAAGCGCCCAGTCAGTGGAGCCCGCGTAAAGAAAACGATTTTGTTGATGTTTTTTGCTGTCATTGCAGGGAGAAGATAGTAGAGGGTCCAAGGAAAAGCTGCAGCATGAGAAACCCACGCAGAGGAGCTCCAGGTCGATTCCCTACAAAGAAAGCATGCCAGATTCCATTTCTCCACGAAAAAGAGAAAGAGGGTTTCGATTAGAGAGCGCGAAAAAGAGAAAGAGGGTTTCGATTAGAGAGGAACACCAGACAAATTACGAGTGCGAGTAAGCTCCATTTATAATAGCCTTCTACTTTCTCATTTCAAAACAAAAGCTATAGACAACTGTATGCAATCTCTGGCCGGATATTTCTTCAATAAAAGAACTGTGGAGTTTATCAGAGGCATTTGTTTGATAAACAAAAGGTTGTGTTTTATTGTTGTTTTGGTTGATATGTGTAATTTAATGAAGGATTGAATACAAGTTGAGGGAGGAACTGCCCATCTGCATGTGTTTGGAGGAAAGTCTACAACAATAGTTGTCCATTGTGTCAGTGAGTCCATTGTGTCAGTGATATTGTATAGCTTAAATTTTGCTGAAAGTACTTTTGGAGGCTTAATTTTTTTAAGAAAATGACATTTCAGCAGCTCATGATTCCAACATTTTCTGGGAAAAATTATGATAATTGGGCATTTAGAATGAAATTAGCATTTGATTCATATGAGCTAATAGATATAGTAATGAATGGCTATAATGAACCACAAGATGAGTCTATTTTGAGTGTTGATGAAAAGAAAAAGCTTGATGAAAATAGGCGAAAGAGTAAAAGAGCTTTGCAGATAATTGGACAAGCGTTGGACGATTCAGTTGTTGGAAGGATTAAACTAGCCACTACAGCCAAGCAAGCATGGGACATTCTAGAGACAGCTTATCAAGGCACTAGCAAGGTAAAAATAGCGAAACTCCAAGCACTTAGAAGGGAATTTGAAAACTTGCAAATGAAAGATTCTGATTCAATAGATCAGTTTACATATCGTGTTACGGAGTTGGTTA
>JASDQU010012673.1:94384-124619 GCA_032191745.1 Picea mariana | reverse complement strand
AACACTTGTCTCAAGGGGAGGGGCATGTTAAGCCCTAATATTGGCTCATTACCCCTTAATTGGGGCATATTATATTAGTAATGTTATTTTATTTATGTCGGCTTTAGGCCATTAGTGGCTCATTACCCCTTAATTGGGGCATAATATATTAGTAATGTTATTTTATTTATGTCGGTTGTAGGCCATTAGTTGTAATTATACCTCCTAGTCTCCTATATATACCAATGAGACATTTTCATTTTGAATCATCTTGTACTTGAACATGTAAGTGGGGTACAAGGAGGTTGCCCCCTCGAAGAGGCTTATTATCTGAAATTGTCTCTTTTTCAAGGTGTTGAGTACTTTTTCTGAGGATTTTCTATGCTATATTGATATTTGGTTCTTAACAATCTTGGCCAATATTTCACTCACAGCTGTGAGATATGAAAGAATATCTTCCCTCAGAGTAGAACAATGAGATATCTGGACTATTCTTCTCAAGCAAGGAAGAATAATTGTCATGTATTCTAAACCTGGACAATTCCCCACCCTGGGCCATTATTCCTACACTAATCAAAGTGCACCCTGGAGAGAATGTATAAACCCTAAGGAATGTATGTCCCTGATTGTTGACCCTGGACCATTCCCCACCCTGGGCCATTCCTCCTACACTAATCAAAGTGCACCCTGGAGAAAATGTATAAACCCTAAGGAATGATTTTCCGGACCATTTCCTCTATTAACCACAAGAGGAAAAGACTGTCCTGTATCAACCTCCAAAACGGACCATTCATCATGTTAACCACAATGAGAAATCATTGTCCGGCGAGGTGGGCCAATCTTCTTGAGTAACCCTCAAGAAGAGAGACTTCCCTAGACCACTCCCCATGTTAACCACAATGGGAAGTCGATGTCTATGATACATCAACAATCTGGACCATTTCCCATGTTAACCACAATGGGAAATCATTGTCCATCACAAATCTCAATCCACTTTACGAACATGAAAGCATCTGTCCAAGATGGACTATTTTTCAATCTTGAAAATAAATGTCCTCGATAATATTTTCAATGCTCCCTCCCAACCCAGGAGTCATCTCTTCCTTTTTCAATAAGGAAGTCGTCTCCACGAGCTCCAGCTTGAGTACGCAAAATCTTTCATCTTGGATAGAAGCTTTACCAAAATGTTTGCTTATTTGCTCATCTGTGGAGATATGTATTGGAGAACCACTTTCTCCTTTCTGGACTTCATCACGGATAGTGTAATGCTTGATTTCAAATGTACTTTAGTCTGGAACAGTTATTTTCTGTGAAGGCTTCATGTAGCTTTGAACAATAGAGTATATCATTGTTGGAAAATTGGAACATATTCATGTGGCACTTCTTCTGTCATCATGAGATCTGATCTACTGAGTAATCATCTTGATGTTATAGGAAATATTCACCACGCTTCTGTTGTGCACTGGAGGTTCTCCACCAAGTTATTTTCTTCCATCTTCATACAAGGGTCTCTTTCTGGTATGCCTCAAAGTCTTGAGATTTCTCTTCATATGTTGTTTGCTCAATTGCTCTGGAGAACATTCTTTGCATTTATCTGATGTAGAACTACAACTCATGGATATTGACTCATGTAACGATATGTTTGGTTTACCAAAGCGAGTAATCATCATAGTCTTCTCCCTCCATCTAGGAGAACCTCTAGTTCTAGTTCTCGCAATGCTTTCATTCATAAGTCTTTCATACACTGTTCTTCATCACAACTTTTAGTTCCTCTGCTTGATTGCTTTTATTAAGTTCATATCATGCTGGTAATCTTGTGATTCTTAATATAATGACTGGTTGTTCTGGCTTCTCTTTCTTTCTTGGAATCTTCATGTTATTCCTCGTGTTTAGATCTTGGTTCCATGAAGTAGATTCAATTCCCTAAAGATTCCATTTCTTTCTTTCATCATAGGATCATGGTTGTGGATGGACAACCAGGGATACTTTAAGGCTTCTCTTCGAAGAAGACTTCTTCTGAGGTTGAACTAGATACGTATTGTCTTTCATGGTTACTACCATGGATATATACTTCATCATCTTCAATGGATCATAGGATTATCTCCCTCCTAATCCTTGCTTCATGTAAGAGTGCATATAATCGGCTCCCTCCGTCTAACAGAGTCCATGCTTCTATCTGCATCTTCATTGTCTTCTGCAATATATAATTTTCTTTCTCTGTCTAGCCGAGTCCATGCTTCCATTTTTTCATCTTCTACAAAACGTCATAACTCTTTCTCCAATTTCCTCTTGATTGTTGACTTCTTTCTGTCTTTGCTTCCTCTAGGTCTCTTCATGATTGATTCGGCTTATCTTGCAACAGCTTCCACATGATTTGTTTGATGTATTTCATTCTTTCATGTATTATCTAATGATATCAATTCTTATCTTTTTGTTCTTCCATCGGTATAGTTCTTATTGGAACACATTATCTTCCAAGGGATAGATATACAAGATATGTACAGAGACGATACAAACGAGATATGTACAAGAAACAAGAAGAGTATTGTTACCTTTAGAAGAACAAGTCTCTTTCATCCTGCTTAGTCTTCTTTGTAGGTTCCTTTTCTTCAGCAATTGATGCTTCGTGTTTCGCCTTCCTTTTCTTTAGCTCGGGACAATGATTCTTGTAGTGGCCATACTTTCAACAGTTGAAGCATTGTACTTGTGAAATGTCTTTCTCTTGATTTGGATTCCTCCTTGAACCAAACTTCCTTTTGTTCCTGAAATTCTTGAATCTTCTTGTGAAAGCTTGATCATCATACTTCTTTTGGGATTTCTCTTTTGCACTGATTCTTGATTCCTCTTGAGCACAGCAAGTCCAAAGTTCTTCAAATGTCAAATACTCCTTCCTTGTGTTCATGCTTGCAACAAATGTATCCCATGTCTTGGGAAGACCATTGAGTACTATGTTTACCAATTCCTTCTCTGAAATGATTTCTTCAATATCTTGTAGTTGATCTCTTAACTGAGATATTCTCACAAAGTATGATGTTATGTTGTCATCATCATTCATCTTCATGTCACGGAGCTCATTCTTCAGACTCATTACTTGTCCAATGTTTATGACCGAGAAGAGATTTGATAGGGCATCGTACATCTTCTTCGATGAGTCAAGATGGGAGATGTAAGGTATCAAGTGGTATTTTATGGATTACACTATGATACTCATAGCATTGATGTCACCGTCTTTGAACTTTTCCATAGCTGCAACATTCTACGGTTCCTTCTCTTTTCTTTCTTCAAACTCTGTTTCATGATATCCAGCACTTTATTCTTGGCAAGGATGAGGTCAATCCTTGTCTTCCACGCTCTGAAGTTAGAGGCTCCATCTAACTTGTTCTCTAACTTCATAGAATAAGTCATGGTTGTTTTGACTTGGTCAAACCCTATATTTGACAACAAACTCAAACTTGATGTATTGGCTTGTTGAGAGTACCAAGAGATGCGCTACTCTAGGGCACATTGATCTGTCTGGAGATTAGGTCAATCTCTTCACTTAAGGTGTCTCAATGAGAGGATTAGGGTTTCTGCAACTACACCTGCTAGTAACCCTAGTGACAGTGCTTTGGTGACTGCTCCTACTAGGAAACCCTAGCGGAAGTTCTTCAACGAGCTTAATATCCTTCTGGATATGTTTCCTTCCAATGGTTAAACTGAATGAACGAGGTGTGGGCCCATAACTTGTTAGAATATAATGGATGTGCTCGTTTTACCATTGACAATATCTCTATTGTCATCCAACCATAAGCCGAAGCCACCCTCCGAGCACCTTAACCTTGACAGAGAATCACTCCGGAAGAAAACCCTAGGCTAGATAGCCAAACAAAGGGCAGCGCACCTTTCCCCAAGGATAGCACACCAACAAGACTTGATCAGATAGTACAAAGCCTATCCAAGAGATAGTCCAAGCGTAGCTGCTAGTTGCAACATCTACAACAACATCTCTCCTCCAAACCTACGCAGAACCTGGGCACTGCAGTGCGCACAAGTTGTTGCTCTGCAATTCTGAGACTGCCTGCTAGAATGAGAACCGGCCTCCTGTATTTATACTAATTCTGGCTAACTGCTTGGGCCGACTTCTCATTCTGGGTATCTTTCTGTTCAGTATATATTATTATTTATGGTCGACTTCTTCTCTTGGAGGATAATAACCTAATATAAATTATCTTCTTGAGCCGACAAGTCTTCTAGGGTTATTAGTCAACTCATTAGGGTTTCTTCTTGCTTCTCGAAGTATTCTATCCTTGTTAGGCTTACACGTGGGGGTAAATACCTCCCGCAACTACCATAATATCAATAGTATTATCCCCCTATGAGTAATGATTGGTCATAGCCCGAGAAAGAAAAGCATGAAGAATATTAAAATCGGCTTTTAAAGGAGTTCTACAAGTAGTTCCCACAGCATTGTTCACAGGAAAAATATTGGCACGACAAGAACACCTGTAGCAGCCGATTTTGCAGAAGAAGGCACATAATTGCATTTTTGTGATGGGAATAGCAGATGATGAGGTTAATATTTTGTGGAATATGAAGAGAGAATATAATATCCCTTTTTTAAGTTGATTTACAACCTCTTTGGGTGGATGATAATACATATCAGTCATTTATTTTTGAGTTGTCAAGTGATTGGAACAGATGGATGACAGAAGATCAGGTGGATCTCATAAGATTAAGTGAAAGATACAGCGTACCACCCAGGTGTAATCAAGTCAACAAAATGCCTATCTCTATGACAAATTGTTTCCTAGATTATAGGATCTAAGTTGTAACTGTTTTCTATTTCTATGTATCAATAAATATAGGCGAAATTCGCCCTCAGGGCCTGTAGGATTTAGTTTGAGATATCCCTAGATATGAGAATGATCATATATGTATGAAATTGATGTAAAACTGTATATATTTGATGAAGTAGAGGAAGGAAGGGTTGAATCCTTGTTTTTGGTTTGATATTGTATATCTAAAGATTGTTTTGATCTATCTTTCCTATGTAAAGACTTGATTTCCTAATGAAGTTAATGGTTAGTTTGTATTCTTTCTATGTTTATCATCTTCATGTTTTCTTCTGAAACATTGTGGTCATGTTGTATGAGCTTATGAAAAATGCTTATGTGTTGAGAAGGTTGCTTTAATGGGTTTTTAGTAATCTTTGCCACATTGGTATTTCTTCCTCTTAAATCTTATTTGGATTGATTTCTAGATAAAGGTTTATTCTTCTATTGTATAAATACATTAAGAACAAGATTTGTTTATTGGTGGATTTATCAGTTTTGTTTTTTCCCTTCTCTCTATCACATCACCTAAACTTTAAGTCTCTAGTCATTAATTTTATTTACTTGACTTGCTACACCTAGGTAAGTGATCTTAACAGATCAGATCATTATTCTCTTTCAAATCAAGCAAGGATTTATCCATCTTTAAAACCTTTATTGAACATTTTGAAACAAGGTGTGCTAGGCTTAACTCAATAACAATCTTGAGTTGACTTCTAGCGCTAAAATCTTTTGGCACCACTGCCGAGGACGAAATGATGAGATTTTCCTTGGGTAGAACAACAACAGTTTATAGATCTAGTTGTAGATGGTGAAAATATAACTAGGCACAAGTTGACTGCAATATATTTTCACCTGGTGACTCCACATAAGACACTTTGGCTCCAAAAATAAGGGGGAATAGAGCCCATCCAGAATCTCCAGATGTGCATGTTGTTTTAGAACCTGAGAAAATCCTAAAACAGTCTAAATCTCTTAAAAAATTAGTATCTAAGAAGTTGTTCATTTTACCTCCTTCTGAAGAATCCACCTCGGGGAAAGAGGAATTTGTTGAACTAGAATCATTATACACACCCTATCCTGAGGAAAGGTATAAGTCTCAAGTAATCCTTGACCCTATTGAAGGAGTAGAGTACATTCCACCATAAAATATCCCAGTCCTTGAAAAGGTTTACAAGAAAGAAGATTTTGATTTTATAATTGTTCCTCCATCATACAGTCCTATAGGTGAAGAAACTCAAGAAGAGAAACCCAATATCAATTTCCAAGTTAATATCTTTGTTGCTGAAAAAATTGTTGAAGAACTTCTCCAGTCTTCTCCAAAGATTCAATTATTAAACATCCCTAATCCCTCATCACCTTAGTCACCACATATAAATCAACCTTTAGGTGGTCAAACAATGGATGGTGCAGCACCACCCAATCCAATGGATACTATCAGGGCTGCAAGATATGCACCTTTATTATTGCCAAATAATATCCATCCTCTCCTAGGAAATGATTACATGAAGTACCTTCCAAGGTTTGACAATGAAGAAGAAACAATTGCAGAGGAACATTTGACAACTTTTTATTCTTTTGTTGATAACTTTCAAGTGGATTATGATGATGTATGCATGAGGATTTTTGTCCAAAGTTTAGATGGAGAAGTGAGGAAGTATTTCAAGAACTTAAGAGCTAACTCCATTACTACTATCAAAGACCTTGATGTTACCTTCTTGAGAAAGTGGGGAGACAAGAAAGATGATGTGTATTACATGATAGAATTCAACAATCTTCGAAGAAAAAATGGTGAATCTAACTATGAATTCTCTCAAAGATTTAATCGGATGTACCAGAAGATATCAAATGATATTAGGCCAGCTGAAAGGTTAACAAAGGTTACTTATGCTAATGTATTTGATGTTGATTTTTGTTTGCTACTAAGGGAAATAAGATCAACCACTTTGGTTGATATGCAAGATTCAGCTCTAGAAGTTGAATCCAACATTCCAGCATCAAAACAGCTCAAGAAGAGGTCAAATAAGGGAAATCTAAAGGAAGAATATAATTCCTCTTCATCAAATACCAAAAACCAGAAGATTTCCTTGGAGGATATGGCAAGAAAGATGGACGAGATGTCATCTGAGTTGTCTAAACTCAGATTGGAAAAGTAAAAATGGAATACACCTTGGGAAGAAAATTGAAATACAAATCAATATAGAATACCTTATAAACCTCAGGTCTTGTAGAGGGTTAAGAAGAAAAAAGATGATCAGAAAATCCAGACACCCCTGCAGAACAATTATATTGAGGAAAATCAGGAAACTGAAGAGGTAGATGAAGATTTGGATATTCATTTGTTCGGAGATGAGATTTCTCTCAGTCACCTAACACAAAATGAATATGAAGATTCATTGAATGCATAGGCTAGGAAAAGTCTAGATAATATGCTTTGTAACACAAATCAACAAGGTACAATCTTAGATCCAAACAAGTTCCTAGTAAATCTTCTCCTCAAAGGGACAAATATGCTCCTCAAAAAGACAAACTTGTTTCTCAAAAAGAGAAATTTGTAGCCCCAACAATACAGACAAGAAGCAAAAATCCTGAAAGGAAGCAAGTACAACCAACTATGAAAGTAACAGCCCCGAAAGTATACAAGTTCTCATCTCCTTTCAGTCTAGAACACGAGATAAGTAAAATCAAAATTCTTATTCCTTTGACTGAATTGGTTAAAAATAATTGTTATAGAAGTCAGATTTTGAAATGGTTACATTCTTCTTCTATCATAGATCCTGTTACTGATGTGATTAATCTCCAAGATGAAAAACCTACTATTGTCTTAGGGCCAATTGTAGAAGAGAGGGATGACTTCACTCCCCCTTTTTATGTCTCATTAAAATTCATGACAAAATCCTTCATAACTACATGTTACACTCTGGAGCCTCCCATAATCGTATGCCAAAGGTTTTCATAGAAGAATTAGGATTAGAGATCACCAAATCATACCATGATATGTTTTCCTTCGATTCCAAAAAATTAAAATTCTTGGGGGTTATTAACGACCTTGTTGTTTCATTATCTCAAATCCCAGCCAAGAGTTTAGTCATGGATATTGTTGTAGTTGATATCCCTCTGAGGTTTGGTATGTTGTTGTCCAGATATTGGTGTAAGAAGCTTGGGGGATCTCTTCAAATGGATCTGTCTTATGCCACTATACCTATTTTTGGAGGAGAATTTAGAAGATTCTATCGTGAAGCTCAATTGGCATATATTATCAATGACAGTGATCACTCTATACATCATCCTATCTATGCAGTTGATGTGGACTTGAGATCCTCTATATTCCATATTGATAATGTTGTCCAACAATATTTTCCTTTGACTAAACCAATTGGTGTACCACGGTCTTCTGAGAATCAAAATTTGTTGTGGAAATTATACTTTGATGGAGCCTCATCCACAAAAGGCATAGAGGCATGTGTAGTGTTGATTTCTCCTGAAAATGAAGTCATTACCATGTCTTACAAGTTAGAATTTAAGACAACAAATAAAATTGCAGATATGAAGCATTGTTGTTAGGTCTTAGGGCAGCTAAGGAAATTAAAATTCAGCATTTAAAGGTTCATGGGGATTATGAGCTCATTGTACAACAAGTTAGAGATGTATATCAAACAAAGAACATTCGGTTAAAAGACTACAAAAATGAGGTATGGGACATCATTGAAGCCTCCTTTCTGTCTTTTAACATTGTATATATTCCAAGAAATCAGAATGAATAGGATGATTCACTGGTTGTGGCAACAAGTACTTTTAAACCTCCTTTACCCCCAAAGTTGAAATATGAAGTAGAGGTTAGGTACAGGCCTTCTATTCCAGTTAATGTCAAGTATTGGAGAGTATTTGAGGAAGATTATGAAATCAAAAGGTTCATTGAAGCTATAAATGATTTTTCTTCAATTCATATCGATCAAGATGAGGATTTAGATGAGGTTAACCAAAATTTGAATTTTCATAATATGATTGTTCGACATAAAATCTTGCAGTTGCCTACTAATCACATCCCAAAAGGTCTAGTACCTCTTGAAATATTTTTTTATCACAATGATGTTCATGTGAAGCTCCCTGATCCATAATCCTTAGAACTGTTTCAAATCCCAAGCATGTTAAATTATCTAAGTTTCTGTCAGCAAAATATCGAGCTAAATATGAGGAACTGTTGAAAGAGTTCATTGATATTCTTGCATGGCAATATGAAGATCTTAGTACCTTTGATGAAACTATCATTCAACAAAAAATACATATGAAAGAGAATGTAAAATATTTTAAGCAGAAGTTAAGGAAGATTAATCCTCTTTTGTTACCTATTATGGAGAAGGAAGTCAAGAAACTTTTAGATGCTAAGATCATTGTACCCTTGAGGTATTCTGACTAGATAAAAAATATGGTGCCAATGAGAAAAAAGAATGGTGAAATCAGACTTTGTGTCGATTTCATGAATTTGAACAGATGTTCTTGGAAAGACAATTATACATTTCCCAAAATGGAACATATATTGCAGAGGGTGGTAAGATCTAGCAGGTTTTCTATGATTGATGGTTTCTTTGGATACAACTAGGTAGTTTTTCATCTAGATGACATGGAGAAGACTGCTTTCACAACACCTTGGGGTACTTTTATGTATGCCCGAATGCCTTTTGGTTTGATGAATGTTGGGGCCACTTTTCATCGAGCCATGGATATTTCCTTTGTGGGAGAGAAGGATAAGTTTGTTGTCATCTACTTGGATGAAATTATTGTATTCTCTAAATCTTATGAGGAGCATTTACACCATTTGAGACAAGTATTTTTGAAGTGAAAAAGGTATGGTCTTTCTTTAAATCCAAAAAAGTCTCATTTTTCTTTAGAACAAGAGAAATTGTTAGGTCATATTGTTTGTGTTGATGGAGTTAAAATTGATCCTGCTAGAGTAATAGTCATTCAAAAGCTTTATATCCCTAGAACTAAGAAAGAAATCTAGTCTTTCCTTGGGAAGATAAACTTTCTTAGAAGGTTTATTCCCAATTTTGTTGAATTGGTCAAACACATAACTGGCATGTTGAATAAAGGAAGTGAGATCAAATGGAGAACATAAGCTAAAGATTCTTTCCAATATATTAAGCAAGCTATTTCAGATGCACCTATTTTAATTAGCCCAGATTTTGAAAAAGAGTTCCTAATTTTTTGTTTTGCATCTCAATATACTTTAGAAGTTGCCCTTTTATAGAGAAATTTTGAGGGTTTTGAACTTCCCATTGCCTTTTTTAGCAAGGCACTTCGGGATGTCGAGTTAAAATACGATATCATGGAGAAGCAGGCTTTTGCTTTGGTCAAAGCACTAAAATATTTTACAGTTTATGTGCTACATTCCAAAATCATTGCATATGTACCATCTAGTGCTATCAAAGATATCTTGACTCAGTCGGACGGTGATGGAAAGAGAAGTAAATGGATAGCTAAGTTTCTTGAGTGTGACATGGAGATCAAGCCTACCAAGCTAGTCAATGGGAAGGGGTTAGCTAAGTTGTTAGTTGATTCTGATTGCAGAGCTCTGGGAGTTGATTACATTTGTAACAATTCAGAAAATTTACATCCTCAAAACAATAGTTCTCAAGTCAATGAAACGATTTTTGAATCATAATGGTACAAAGATATCCTTTATTTTCTGCAGAATTTCCAAACTCCTCCAAGAATGGATAAGTCTAAAGTAAAATTCCTAAAACTCAAAGTTGTAAAGTATTGTGTGAATAATCAAACTTTGTTTTGGAGGGACCCTTCTGGATTTTTACCGAGATGCCTTGATGAAGAAGAAGCACAGAGAGTCATGACAGAGTTTCATGAAGGAGTGTGGGGGGGACATCACTTCTGGAAGTCCAGTGCATATAAGATACTTAGGACTGGGTATTATTGGCCTAGTCTATTTTCTGATGTCTATACAAAAGTTAGAGCATGTGAAAAATGCCAAAGGTTTGTTGGTAAACAAAATATTAAGTCCTTACCTCTCAAGCATGTAAAAGTGTCTGCACCTTTCCAACAATGGGATTTGGATTTCATAGGTGAAATTCATCCTCCATCTAGTTGCCATCATAGATGGATTCTGACAGCTATAGATTACTTCACGAAGTGGATTGAAGCTATACCTACAAGGAGGGAAACTGATAAGGTAATCATAAGTTTTCTTGAAGAGAATAATTTATCTAGGTTTAGTTGGCTAGAAGTGACCATCACGGATAACGTTGCGGCTTTTAAATCCACTAACATAATAAAATTTTGAGAAGACTATGGCATCAAGCTTAGGCATTCTATTGATTATTACCCACAGGGTAATGGCCTCACAAAATCATCTAATAAAAGTATGGTCAGATTCATTAAGAAACTTTTGGATGATAATAAGAGGGCTTGGGATTCAAAGTTGAAATATGCTTTGTGGGCTGACCATCTTAGCACAAAATGACCAATTGGAACTTCACAGTTTCAGTTAGTATATCGAATGGAAGCAGTCTTTCCAGTACAATTTGTTTTTCCAGTTGTAAAGTTTTTGCAGGAAATTGAAGTTGAACCTAATGATGATATCAGAAGGATTTGTCAGATTGTAGAATTTCTTCAAGCAAGAGAGAAACTCCTTGAGAAGGCACATCAACATCAACAGAAGGTTAAAGAGACTTTTGACAGAAAATAAAAAAATAGAATAGTTGCTACCCGAGGATTTGGTTTTGAAATGGGATGCCCGCAGAGAAGACCATCATGTGAAGTTTGATAGCCTGTGGTCGGGTCCATTAGGGTGGATAAGGTCTTGCACACCAACACTTTCTTATTGCATAATTTGGAAGGTGAAGAGGTTTTTCGTGGCCTAGTAAATGGGCGTTTTCTGAAGAAATTATTTTACTAAAGTTGTTGGTGGCTCAAATCCCATTGTACATATCAGTGTGGTGTGGTAGTTAGACAACAAGGACTCCATAGCCCAATGGAGCAATGTTGCAACTTATTTCTTTTCAATTTTTAGTATTAGTTTAATCTTTTAGTTTCATGTGTTTTGAATAACGTTTTACCAAACTTCAGGTGTTGAAACAATTACAATGTGCAGAATAAACATGGAAGAAAGCTCAAAGGATTAGAAGGCACTGGTCTACTCAAAGTTCTTGGAGTTTCACAAGGAAAAATCCATCCCCCATGGAGCCATTGTTCTAAAGAGTTTCATGTCTCGTCTATTATTTTCTCCATTTAATTTTTTTTTGTATAAGCTATAAATCCTCATCATTAGGTTGTTAAAGGTTCAAAATCTTTATCATTGGGGTCAAAATAGTGTTATATTGAGAGAAATGAGAGATACTTAGTTTTGTAAAAGGGGATAGGAAGAATTATGCACATGTTTGTAGGACTGTCTTATGACATCATTTAAAGTTTTAAATATTTCCATCAGAAGTCATACGTCATGTCATAACTTATGTCTCATGATTACCAAAGTTAGATAACGAATTTCAAGTCATTTATATCCAAAATATGCCAAAGGACAGTTTATGCAGGGCGTTACAGGAACTTCCACTTGTCCCTAGTTTTCATCATCACGAGAATTGTTGGAGAAGTTTGAAGATGTGGATTGTCCTACCTAGCTGAATGAAAAACTTAAGGCAGTGATCAGGTACCCAATAAATATCACAGCAGACAAAGGTGGCGGTACTTTCACATGTTCGTATATATTACCCAGGATGTCACATAGATGGTGTTTTAAAAAAAAACACAGTTCTTTTAACCTAGCATTTTATTTGTTTCTCTAAGTGTCAAACTACAGCTGGTCAATTTTAACTTCCTCCTTATAGCCAACAAATCTCGTATCTATCTCCACATAACAAGCATATCCCACTCCTACAACAAGGAATCTAGTCTTTTGGTCGTGACAGAAGAATAAGTAAAAGTGGACACGTGAGCATAAAGGAGCCTGAAGGACCCGCGATCATGGAGGTATACGAAAATAGCAGACATATCTTCGACCAGAATGGTTGGTATATGTTTTGCGCCAAATTGGATGGTTATCACTATGGTGTAGCTCGGGCATTTGCTGAAGGATTTGATGGACAGAGGGTTCGGATTGCTAATCTGATTATGCAGGTTACAGAGGAGTCAATAGCATCAGCCCGTAATCTCCTTGTTGATGGTGAAAAATGGTTCAAGAACAAATTGATCACGGGTGGGGATGTCAATCAATTCCTGAAACCAGAGCACAAAGATTCCAATCGGGTCAAGGGTATTCCTAGGGATTGGATAGTTGATGAACAGATGGAGGTCTTGTTGATGCTAAAACGTTATATCACATGTGAAAGGATTTATTCTACTGTGTTCCTATTTCATCTAGGATTCCTCCTTCATTTGTCAAGAATTAAAAGGATGAGCCTACCATATTGTTTCTTGAGGGACCTAAATAAAATGGCCATGAAAGTTTAAGCAAATCCCAAGACCCCTCCACATGGCATCTATCATCAAGGGTTAATCAAGGTACTCATTAAAGGAGAGTTGGAGAAATGACAGAGGACATGGGATCAATACTTGATCCGGTCAGGGTTCAAAATAGAAGTTCATCCTCCTGCCCAGAAGTCGACTGATAAATTTGTTGAACCGACGCAAGGAGAATCATCAATCAGAAGTCCACCATTGTTTCAAGGAAAAATAAAAGAAATACTAGATTGAATATTTCATATGAACAAATTGAGAATACTCCAACCAGTTTGCAAACATGTGAAGGATCTTCTCATGCATTGGGTGGAGGTAGGTACTATCTCCCTCGTGCACAGAAAGTTTATATCAAAAAAAGTAAAAGGTTAGCAGAACCTATGATCTTGAATGAGATTCAAGAACCTAAAATAGTAGAGGTACATGCAAACCCTGTACAATCTAAAGAACCCATTCCTAAGATTGTTCCTCCTAGTTCTAGTTATTTTGAAGATGATGTTGATAGATATAAAATTCTGGTAAGAAAAAGGAGTATTAGGCCAAAAAACAAATTTAGATTGAGATCCAAAGCCATGTATAACCCTACAATCAAAGATAAGGTTATAGTAATTGATGAAGAACCTAAAAACCCTAATGTAAGTGTGCTTGAGCCAGAGGCGTCTTGGGATGGGTGACCACCTAGGAAGTCGTGGTTACCGGGTGCAAGCCCTGGAAGTGATGATTGATGCTATGCGATTCATTTTGTTGGTTTCAATCCCACTTCTTCACCCCTGTGAGCATCACCCGATGCAATGAGTGATAAGTGGACTATTCAAATCATGAGAATTATTGTTCAGTTGCGACTAATACTCATGGATATGGGTCATAGATTAATGACTTACATTACGCAGTTAATCCTGAAAATAATATCTAATATCTTGCACTGCAGAAGCCCCTATATGCTTAAACCCTAATGTAAATCCATCAACAAGCAAGAAGATTTCTAAAATCAGAACTGAGAAGAAGAAATTGAAGAAAGAGGATCTAACAACAAACAAAAAGGTTCATACAGGAAAAGACGGAGTTTCTGCAAGAAAATAGAGTAAACAGAGCAAGAAGGGCCCAAAACCTTTGACCAAATATGAAGATGGTAAGCCAAAGAAAATGGCAACTCATTTTGAAACAAGGCAAACAAGAGGTAACAATTTGGATCTGTTAGTTGAGGCAACTAAATCTGTCTTCCAGGGAGAAGTTTCAATTTGAGATCTTAAGTGTTTATGCAAAACTTATTTTTTGACTAATGATGATGGATGCTTGATAAAATCCTTTTTGTTTTTTATGAACTTGAGGTATTATCTCCCCATGAGTATTGATTGGTTGTAACCTGGGTAAGAAAAGCATGAAGGATATAAAACCGGATTTTAAAGGAGCACCACAGGAAGTTCCCGCAACATTGTTCACATGAAAAATATTGGTGTTGTGGGAACACCTGTAGCAGCCAATTTTGCAAAAGAAGGCATAGAATTGCATTTTTGTGATGGGAATAGTAGATGATGAGGCTAATATTCTATGGAATCTGAAGAGAATATAATATCCCTTTTTTAAGTTGATTTACAACCTCTTTGGTGCTGATTTTTCAATAAGATAGGTTAAGCATGTAGTTCATTTCAAATTGCATGTCTTAAACATAAACAAGAATGTTGCAGCAACCAAGATCACAAGAAAAACACCATGCACAAGAACACAAGAAGTATCATGGGAAACCCCTCTCAACAAAGGAATAAAACTCAACCAAATCTTTTGCTATATTCTTCAAGAGAAAGACCTTCACCACCAAGAAAGACCTAGCACACAAGAGGGTGCTCAAACCCTAGAAGACTAGCGCCCAAGAGAGGTGCGCACTTTTCCCAAGTAAATGTATTCGCTAAAATTTTCAAACTCACATGAAAGATATGATTCCACAATGGGGAAACTTCCTTTACTTATATTAGATGTGTCCTATCAACAGAAGTGTCTATTGGCTCAACAGGGCCGACCTCTTTAAGTCACATTATTATTATTATTATTATTATTATTATTATTATTATTATTATTATTATTAACTAGATTAATTATCTTTTACATTTATTATTAATCACATTAAGGTGGGGCGACCTGTACCCTTTACATAACAATTAGGGTTACAAGCAGGTCTGACTCTTGAACAATATATATAGCAAAGGATTTGATACACCCACTAGTGTTCATCCACTAGGGGCACATCTGGTTCATTGCATTACACATAAGAACCAGATCTTCACACGTTCACATGTGCTCGTCCACAGGCACGTCCACTCTATAGATCTTCTTTCCCACTACCTCACACAGGAGAATCATCTGGAGTGTTTTCGTCAACTCTGTCACTCAGAGGAGGCTAATAAATCATCTTTATTTATGTTCACATGACGATGCACCCAGCACTTTGAGATTTCACACGTTCACCTTGTGCTTAGCCACAGGCACGTCTAACTCAAAAGATCACCTTTCCCACTGGATAATCATCTGGAGTTCTTCTCAACTCTCTGAATGGAGGAGGTCATCTCTACGTTCCTAGATCTGTCTCAGGCAGGAACCACGTACCCTTCTTAGGGGCTTTCTCTCAGGTTTGTAAGTTGAGAGAAAGACTCACATAGCTGCAATGATTCACATCTCACGGGTTTGTAAGTTGGAGAATGTCTCACATAGTTGCAATCATCAACACTCCCTCTCAGCTAGGGAGGCATTTTCCACCAGGCCAAGTCTCTCACAGAAATACTCGAACTTTGTCTTGGAAAGTGGTTTAGTGAAGATATTTGCAATTTGTTCATGAGTAGAAAGATATTGCACGTGTACTATCTTTCTCTGCACCATGTCTCTAATATAGTGATGCTTGATTTCAATGTGTATTGATTTGTCATGAAACACTGGGTTCTCATAAAGCTTTACACAGCTCTGGTTGTAACAATGAATAGTAGTCGGATCCATCTCATGATCGAACAAGTTAGTCAAAAGTTTGTGAAGCCATACTGCTTCACGAACTACCACATTTAGTGCAATGTACTTTGCCTCTATTGTACTTAAAGCCACAGGGCTTTGTTTTCTGCTACACCAGGAAACCATGGTTGATCCTAAGGTGAAGCAGCAACTTGAGGTGCTCTTTTTGTCTACTACACTTCCTGCCTAATCTGCATCGGCATATCCTTCCAAGCTTAAGTCCACATTGGCTACATATCTCAGGCCATTCCAATTGTACCTTGTAAGTATCTCAGTACGTGTTTTGCAGCTACCCAGTGTGTATGTTTTGGTTGGCTCATAAACTGGCTAAGCACATTCACTGCATAGCAAATGACTGGTCTTGTGTTAACCAGATACATCAAAGATCCAATAAGTTGTCGATATAAATGTGGATCTACGTCTCCTGAATCATTGTTACTCATTTTCTTTAAATCCATTACCATTGGAGTAGTCATGGATTTGCATTCTGTCATTTTGAACTTTTTCAGTATCTCCATAGTATATTTTCCTTGACTTAGGAAAATCTCATATGTTCTCTGCCATACTTCTAGTCCCAAGAAATAATGCATTAGGCCCAAATCCTTCATTTCAAATTTGACAGTTAATGTTTGTTTGCATTCAACAATGAGTCTCTCTGAACCGGTGAGGAAAAGATCATCCACATATAAGACCAAAATCAGAGACTCATAGCTATCAATGTGATAATACAAGTTTGGATCAGCTGCACTTTTGTTGAAGCCCAAACTCATCAGAAATCCATCCATTTTCTAGTACTAAGCACATGGTGCTTGTTTTAGTCCATATAGGGATTTCTTCAACCTGCATACATGTGATTTTTCGTTGTGTATAACGAAACCTTCTGGTTGCTCAATATAAACTTCTTCCTCAATTTCACCATTGAGAAAAGTTGTTTTTGCATCCATCTGATGTAGTTTCCAACCCATGGAAACAGCTAGGGCAATGATAGATCGGATGGAGATATATCTGGCTACAGATGAAAAAGTCTCGTCATAGTGAACTCCCTCTATTTGTGAGAACCCTCCGGCCACAAATCTTGCTTTATATTTTTCAATGCTTCCATCAGCAACATGTTTGATTTTGTAAATCCATTTGGAAGTCGCTACGCACTTTCCCTCTGGTCTTGGAACAACATCTCATACATCATTTTTTAATATAGATTGGTATTTTTCAGTCATGGAATCTTGCCATACTTGTTCACTTGAAGCTTCTCCATGACAAGTTGGCTATGAGTCAATAATGTGGGTCATCGCTGAAAGGTAGCTTGAGAATCTCTTTGGTCTCTTGTTTTCTCTGGTTGCTCCTTGGGGATCTTTATGCCCTTCTACTTCTTCTAAAGTTTGTCGAGCCCAAGCAGTTCTTTTATGTCCATCTGTGATGTCTCTGGGTATGTTGCTTGGGGCAACTGAATCTTTTGGATCAACTGGAGCTATTGGCTCCTCTGGAATAATATATGTCTCCCTCTGAACTGTTGAAGGAGGAGGAGGTATTGTTTCACTATTGATTTCCATCTAAACTTCTCTGGATTTCTGGAAGGCTACTTCTTTTTCAAAAGTAACATCTCTACTTACTTCAATTTGTCTCTGACCTGGGATGTAGATTTGATATGCCTTTGAGGATTCATTGTATCTTGCAAGTGTACCCTTTCTTCCTGAAGGTTCTAGTTTGGATCTCTTCTCTTTGGGTACATGAAGGTACACTGGGCATCCAAATATTCTGAAGTGGTTGATCTCAGACTTCACTTTGGTGAATGCTTCTTCTGGAGTAATGTTCTTCAGGATCTGATGAGGACTACGGTTTTAAACATATATTGTTCTCATACAAGCTTCTTCCCATAGAGTCATAGGTAGACTCTGATCATGTATCATTGCTTTAGTTGCCTCAATGATAGTTCTATTTTTCCTTTCAGCAACCCCATTTTGTTGAGGGTTGTAAGGAACTGTGAACTCCCTCTTAATTCTTGCTTCAATACAAAAACTGTTAAATTATTTTGAGATGTATTCTCCTCCATTCTCTGATCTCAATATTTTGATTTTTCTTTTGGTTAGGTTTTCAACCTGAGCTTTGAATTCTTGAAACTTGGTAAGGACTCGATCCTTGTTTTTCAAAAAGTAAATCCAAGTTTTCCTAGAGTGATCATCTATGAAGAGTACATAGCATAAGTACCCATTTAAGGATGCAACAGTCATCGACCCACATACATCTGAATTTATTAAGTCCAAGATTTCCTTGGATATGTTGTCACTGCTAGGAAAGGATCCTTTAACATTTTTGCCAAGGGCACAACCTTTGCAAACACCTTTATGTTGACTTTGTATCTCTGGTAGACCTGTTACCATTTTCCCTAGAGCTGGAAGAGCTCTTAATGAATGTGAACAAGTCTTCTATGCCATAACTCACTCAAGTTTATAGTGTCATGTAGTAGGGCTTGAACAGGTTTGATGGTTAACTTGTACAAGTTGTTTTCTCGGATACCAACTACTCTGGAAGAGCTTATATGAGAGTCTTTGTGCCATGCAAGAACTCTTCCTTTTAAGAAAGTGATTTTGTAACCTTTGTCTTCCCAGGCCGAAATAGAGACAAGGTTTCTCTTCATTCCGGGTACATACAATATTTCTTCTAGTTTAAGCTGCATATTTGAATCTAGTTGGAAAGTAGAAGTTCCAACTCCTCTCACATTATATCTGGTATCATCTCCAAGAACGACATGTAGATGTGTCTCTTTCTCAACAAAATGTGTTAGATGATTTCTAAGGTCGGTCATGTGCCTGGAGGCACCACTGTCAATTAGCCAAGTTTTGTCATTGATAGGAACCATACCTGAGAGTGTTGAGATGTTGATGTCTTCATTTCTTTGGGGTCTTGTCTTCCTGGAACTAAGCTTGCTTCCCATCATGATTTTGCTCATTTTCACAAACCCTTGTCAACTAGGCTAGAAAACCTAACGGCTAGGCTAGACTAGCACTTTTAGGTTTTCTTGGGCTTATGACTGCCAACAATAAGCCTTGATAAATATGATAGCTTTGGTAAGCTGAGGAGCTTCTTCAAAAAGTTTGCAGAAATACAATTCAAAATTTTCTGCAAAATTTTGGCGAAACCCTAAAAACCCGAAAATGTAATCTGAGACTTGTTGGAGGTGCGTTGAACGAGGTTGTACCCTTCTATATCCTTTTTAGCCCAAGCATCCAAGTTTTGAGTGGTGAAAGCTCTCAGAAGAGGAGGTCGCACAGAACTTCTAGAAACCCTAAGAGGGTCGTACAATTTCTGCAAATGAGTGAGAGAAAGGCTGGAAAATGTTTGTGCAATGTGATCTTCAAGACCTATGCTCTGATACCATGTTGATTTTTCAATAAGATAGGTTAAGCATGTAATTCATTTCAATTTGCATTTGTCTTAACCATAAACAAGAATGTTGCAGCAACCAAGATCACAAGAAAAAACACCATGCACAAGAACACAAGAAGTATCATGGGAAACCCTTCTCAACAAGGGAAGAAAACCCAGCCAAATCCTTTGCTTTATTCTTCAAGAGAAAGACCTTCACCACCAAGAAAGACCTAGCACACAAGAGGGTGCTCAAACCCTAGAAGACTAGCGCCCAAGAGAGGTGCGCACTTTTCCCAAGTAAATGTACTTGCTAAAATTTTCAAACTCACATGAAAGATATGATTCCACAATGGGGAAGCTTCCTTAACTTATATTAGACTTGTCCTATCAACAGAAATGTCTATTAGTTCAATAGGGCCGACCTCTTTAAGTCACATTATAATTATAATAATTAATATTATTATAATTAATATTAACCAGATTAATTATCTTTTACATTTATTATTAATCACATTAAGGTGGGGTTGACCTATACCCTTTACATAACAATTAGGGTTACAGGCAGGTCTGACTCTTGAACAATATATATAGCAAATGATCTGATACACCCACTAATGCTCATCCACTAGGGGCACATCTGGTTCATTGCATTACACATAAGAACCAGATCTTCACTCGTTCACCTGTGCTCGTCCATAGGCACATCCACTCTACATATCTTCTTTCCCACTGTCTCACACAGGAGAATCATCTGGAGTCTTCTCGTCAACTCTGTTGCTCAGAGGAGGCTAATACATCATCTTCATTTCTATTCACATGACGATGCACCCAGCACTTTGGGATTTCACGCATTCACCTTGTACTCAGCCACAAGCACGTCTAACTCAACAGATCATCTTTCCCATTGGATAATCATCTGGAGTTCTTCTCAACTCTCTGAATGGAGGTCATCTTTACGTTCCTAGCTCTGTCTCAGGCAAGAACCATGTACCCTTCGTAGGGGCTTTCTCTCAGGTTTGTAAGCTGAGAGAAAGACTCACATAGCTGCAATGATCCACATCTCACGGGTTTGTAAGCTGGAGAATGTCTCACATAGCTGCAATCATCAACATTTGGGTGGATGCCAATACATATCAGTAATTTATTTTCGCGTTGTCAAGTGATTGGAACGGATGGATGACAGAAGATCAAGTGGGTCTCAGAATATTAAGTCAAAGATGCAACGTACCAGCTAGGTGTAATCAAGTCAACAAAAGGCCCATCTCTATGCAAAATTGTTGCCTAGATTATAGGATCTAAGTTATAATTGTTTTTTATTTCTATGTATCAATAAATATAGGCAAAATTCGCCCTCAAGGCCTGTAGGAGTTAGTTTGAGATATCCATGGATATCAGACTGACCATAAATGTATGGAACTGATATAAAACTTTATATATTTGATGAAGTAGAGCAAGAAAGGGTTGAATCCCTGATTTTGGCTTGATATTGTATATCTAAATATTGTTTTGATCTATCTTGCATATGTAAAGACTTTGGTTGCTAATGAAGTTAATGGTTAGTTTGTATTCTTTCTGTGTTTATCATCTTCATGTTTTCTTCTGAAACGCTCTGTTGATGTTGTATGAGCTTATGGCAAATGCCTATGTGTTGATAAGGTTGTTTTAAGGGGTTTTTAGTGATATTTGCCACATTGGTGTTTATTCCTCTTAAATCTTATTTGGAATGGTTTCTAGATAAAGGTTTATTCTTCTATTGTATAAAGACATTAAGAACAAGATTTGTTTATTGGTGGATTTATCAGTTTTGTTTTTTCCCTTCTCTCTATCACATCACCTAAAAACTTTTAGTCTCTAGTCATTAATTTTATTTACCTGCCTTATTGCACCTATGTAAGTGATCTTAACAGATTAGATCATTATTCCCTTTCAAATCAAGCAAGGATTTATCCATCTTTAAAACCTCTATTGCCCATTTTGAAACAAGGTGTGCTAGGCTTAACTCAATAGCAGTCTTGAGTTGACTTCTAGCGCTAACAACAACCAAAAATTCATTTAGTGGCAAAAGCCAACCCAAACTAGCAAGGTTTCACCCTCCTCACCAAGGGGGTCTCAAATGAAAAGAGACATGGCTTTTACAAAACTTTAGGTCACTATGAGACATTAGATTGATCTAGTGTTGCTTCTCATACAATGGTGAAATTTAGGGTTACACACTAACCAATGTGATATTAATTGATTTTTCTTACATGTCTACCACGTAACTTGCATAGAGCACAAGGGGGCATGAGGGAATGCATGATGTATCAAGGGCCACCTCAAGTTGACCAAATGGTGACACTTGGTGCACTACATCAATCAAGGGGCATTTAGGTGATACAATAAGGAGATTGGGTACATTCAAGTGCTTTAATGTGTTTAAAATGACTACTACATCAACATAACAAAAGACAACATAACAAAAGAGATATAAACTAAGGGTCGGGACAATGCATAATTGCAACATTTGTGAGTGGGGTCTTTGAGTGCCAAGTCATTACCACATTGGTACCAACTTGACACCACACAACAAGTTAGCAATAAATCTAAGCAACGAAGCATTTATTATTTGTGATATATTTGAATAATGATTATGAAGGCATTCATCGTCACTTAATTCTATATTAAAGGAGTTGATTGTTAGGAGTTTTTGAGGTCTTAATATTAATTAAATAACTTAACACATTAAAGGAGTTGGTCATTGGGAATTTTTGAGGTATTAATATTAATTAAATAACTTTAACACTTTGATTAAAATTAAGACCCTTGGACTTCAAGGAAATGACTAGACATTTTTACACCCAATTTCATCCCTTGTCCCTTGTGCATTTTAACGATCTCCTTGGACAGCTCTCCAATGACTACAAATGTTATTATAGCTGAGAATTTTAGAGGCAGCTTTATCTGAATGAAAGAACACTAGACATAGTCAATACCAGACTAGGAGCATAATGTAAGAGAACTTTCATGACCCAAATGAGATCAAACCACAAAAGGACCTAACTTAGCTTTTAGGGACTTTGTACACATTCGAGTTTAACACTATCATTGTCTAAAAATTTAACACTATCATTGTCTAAAAATAGGGGTAAATGAGCAACATTCATCATATACCTCTAGTACAATGACAAAATTTATCAACATAGGCCCCACAAACCAACCTAATCTTCCTAGCTTTGACTCTATCAAAACTTCTCACCTAAAATCCACCACGAGAATTAGACTTATCATAACAATGTAATTAATCGAAATGCAATTTCTCCGCATGATAATTTGTATGGTATAAATCAAACCTTGCCTGGCTGAAAAATTAGTTCTTAAAAAGGTTCGAAAACATTGTCAGCGGTAGGAATATATCTGGAAACCTTGCATTTAATGAGAATCATAAAGGCAACATTTGTAATGCTAGAGCTTTATAAGAATATCCACACCAGAGGGTGGACTGAAACAATGTATTTCTATTAGAAAATTCTGTGAATCAGAACTTATTCAACGGATGATGAGGTGCCTTAGTACAAGAAGAATTCTCTGTAAGATCACAATAAAAAAAGGCACTAACCATGTATATATGTCACCCACCAATAAGATATATATGTGGCCATGTAGCATTTTAAAGTTGCCATGCTATTTTAGATGACTAAACAAGTATTCATAGTAGGAACTTGGATCGGTTAACAACTCATAGATGATGGTTGGATTTTATACCCGATATTGCATAATGAATTAGGCACACTAGTGCAGACAAATGAACTCAAGTAACCACACGACAACATTTTTAATCTAATGATGATTACTAGACAATTGAAGATAATCACCAATGCAATACACAATCCTCCTACAATTACTGAGCTTCACCACAAGTAAATATGGCCATTTTGAAATAATGTACACTACGTCATATGCAAGTATCCCTCTGAGTTTCCACCAATCGACAATACTTAAAACTCTAGAAGTAGAAAATTCAATTCTTTGTAACCAACATCAACTTTCCCTCTTTCACGACCTACCTCTCCCACGGCCTCGGCCTCGGCCTCTACCTCCACCTCCACCTCCACCTCCACCTCCACCTCTGCCTCTGCCTCTGCCTCTACCTCCACTTCCACCTCCACCTCTACCTCTACCTCCACCTCTACCTCTACTTCCTCCTCTACCTCTCACTTTAAAGGCCTGTCTTTCTGGTTTTAGTTTGAGTGATTGGATACCTCGCTTTTGTGGAAATTCACTTTCATATTTTCCCTCCGGTAGGCTATGAGAAATAAAAGATATTTCTCGAGATCCTCCCTGACCTCTCAATGAGTCATTTGCTTTCTTCTCAGCAACTGCTATTCTCTCCTCAAGAGGTAAAGCATGCTCCTTAGCAAGGGATACTTGATTCCGAAAAGCTTGTGCATGACGTTCATCTTTCACTTCATAAAGCCTGTCAAACAGAAAATTAATTTTAGATAAATTCAAAAGAACTAAAACAAAGGAACAAAATTGCCTTGGCTGAATTTACATAAATGTAGAATAAAAGTTATAACTAAAAATAGTCACCTTGGGACCCTTGAAGCCCCTTTATGTTTTTTAGATTCCCCTTCTGGCTTCACGTTCTTTTTATTGAATGACAATTCTTCAGAGTATGAAGAATCTGTATCACTGACTGCCGCCTCTTCTTCATCACTGTCATCATCAACAGGTTCAAAGTGTTCTTCTACTAAAGATGGTTTCTTCTTTGAAGCACTTGGATGCAGAGACACATATTCTGGAGAGAATTCATTCACTTCAAAGTCCTGCAAACAAGATGTGTGGATTTGTGTTATATATCATATATACTTCCCCCCATTCTGAAAACACAGTCAAGGGCAGTGAGTTACTCTGTTGAATAAAAGCCATAGTTTTTTGTCTATTAGATATTACAATCTTGTTCTTCATACCATCCTTCTTGAAGACAAAAACAGGGAGATTTAAAATTATGTATATAGCAGAAATGATCCCTCGAACTACAAATTCCCCTGGAAGTAACTAAAAATCTATATTTTGGGTTCCAATTCTCTTGAAAGCTTTGGGTTAAGAGTGTAGAACCTCATCATGAAACATTGCCGCAAAACGCTCATCTTTCAACAATTCACTTCCAGTTCCCTTTTTCTTTTTCTTTGAGGTGTGGTCTTTAACAGAAACTTCCCGATCTTCATGCTCACCAGGACCCAGTTCATCATCTTCAGTTGCCAGTAGACGGGCAGCTAGGTCCTTATTTACTTTCGGTAGCTTCCTCTTAATCTTCACAAAAAAATGAGCAAGTTAGATTTCTATATAGCTGTAAAAGCATATCAAACAGCTAAAAATGTGTTTATTGAAATCATATAGCTAAAGTAGCCAAGGGAGAAAGAGATTGCGGCCAAAAAAATATAAACCTCAGATATTCCCATAATCTTTCATAATTTATTGAGAGAAAGTATATGATCGAATTTAGTAGCAGAACATAAAATTTGCTTTGCCCTTCTATCAACTTAATAGTATTTACTAATGTAAGATACATCTATATAAGAACAGGAAATGGAAATTAATCAAAATTTACCACTAAAAGGACAGCAAATACACTCAAACATTAATGGTCTATCGCACCTTGTTACAATCAAGGAAAACTTTAACGGTTGTCTTTTAAACTTCAGGTATAAAATATGCGGCAAATCTGACTATGAGTCGTCTCCTTAAATTTGGCAAAATAGAAAATCACCCCTATATTACATCGTAAAAATTATAGCTAACAGCATTACCATGTAAGTTTTTCATTGGTCAATTATTAGAAACCAAGAGGATAGATTTATACATAATTTACATCAACATCGATAGTAATATTTAATATTTTAGCAAAACTTATAACATCGTTTAATCTACAAGTAACAAAGAGTTTTGGTAAGACTTAAAACATGGTCTAATCTATGTATGTAACAAGAAGAAAACATTGGACAGGAAAAACAAGGCAGCTCCCCCTTAAAATTATATCCATAAGCCAGCAATGATCTAGTGAGAATTACAATGGTCTAATCCTCTATTATTTGATCCAAGATTACAAAAACATTATCAACATAGTGCTGTGAAAAGAAAGAAATATAGAATTATTGTAATTCATTCCAAAAATTGGCTAAGGTTCTGACAGCAAAGGCAGGTGGTGAAGAAACAATGGCAGCGGCTCCAGAGGGCGGCTCTTCCAGCCCCCCCATGTCCTCTATTGAGCCAGGAATCGTAAGGACAATGGTGGAGGTTGCAGGGACCAACTCCTCTAGATTCCCTCATCTCACTTTTGAAGAAGTCGCAACCTTCATGAAGCTAGCCAATGAAATAGGTAAGGTGGAAAAACCCCAGATGCAGAGTTCATCAAGAAGCTGGAGCAAATTCCTTCAGAAGTTCAGCCACTCCCTTCCGTGGCACAAGGCTCTCTCCTTACATGCACGAGCTTTGGTTGGCCAGTTTACAAGGCTTTGGCCATCCCCCAAGACAATGGAGCATTAAGTATTAAAGAATTGGACATCCTTGAATAGGGAAGGATACAAGTGCATTTTTGTGGAAGAGGATATTTTGCCTTCCAATTTGAAAAGAACAAAGACAGAGACGTTATCTTCAAAAACAGTCCTTACTTCATGGGGCCACAACGAATGAATCTCAGTAGAGGGTCTCTGGACTTCGATCCTAAAGAAGACATCCACTCAATTGTTCTGATCCAGATGCATCTTCCTCACATGCCCTTAACACTTTGCAATGCCTAATCCCTCACTAACATTGGCAACAAACTTGGTCACTACAATAACAGATCCATTCCCAAACATGGCCTCTATGCCTATGCATAGATAATAGTAGAGGTAGATCTCGAACATGGCCTTCCAGAAGTAGGGGGATTGAAGGTAGGTGATTGGATCCATATCCAATCCTTGGATTAGGAACAGTGCCCTTCAAATAGAATGGGTGCAATAAATATGGGCACTTCGCTCGAGACTGCCCCAAGAAATCTAAAAGATCATCCCCGGAAGATCTTACTGGCTCCTCTTACCAACCTAAATCCCAAAAGTTATTCTTGTTATCACACAATCTTGCACCCTAGTGCAAAGCCCTTAAAAGGCACAAAATGAGTGGAACATTAGAAGTGTTACCACTGTCACCTAGGAAACAACTTCTCTCGTTTTAGTGAAGAATAAATCCAACACAAGGGAGGATTCCCTAGTAGCTTCAAGGACTCCTAAGGCAAGACGCAATCAAGTCTAAGGCCTCCTATGTAGCTACCCAATTTAACACCAACTAGGTATATTAAGCAAGTTATGGATTAGGTAATTATTCAAAGTAAATTCCAGATTTGTGTTTGATATGCTTTAAGGTTGAGTTAGGGGGGATTATCAAGTTATTATTCAATGCAAAACAATCCCCAAACAAAACAAATATGAGAATTACTTATGGCTGTAATAAAACTTGTATAAAAGATAAGTAAATTGCAGCATAAGACAAGTTTAAAAGCTATTCAATTCATCCCCTTAAACAGATTATAAACAAGTAAAATTTAGGAGTAAAACAATGGTAAAACTAGGGTTTAAGTAACTTATTAATTTTGAAAATTTAAGAGCATATAACAGCCAATAAAACCAAGAAGTCTAGCCCTAAAATTGTTGTAATACAAACCAGCTTTGATGATCCAGGGTGATATCTAGGGTTGTCCATTAAAAACCCAAGAAGATCCATCTAGTGCCTTACAAACTTCAAGATGATTCAGGGGAAGATACTCCAATAACAATCTTCCAAGAGTTATGAAGAAGGGACTTGTTCAAGAAAGAAACCAAGAGAGTGCACGAGTTATGAAGAAGGGACTTGTTCAAGGAAGAAACCAAGAGAGTGCACCACCACCACTAGAGAAGTATAATTACACTTAAAATCATCCACAAAAACATCCATTAGATCAAGTGAGACCACTTACTCAAGAAATCAATTCATCTTCAAAACCCTAGCCAAGAGCATCCATGAAAGTTGGAAAGCAATCCACAAGACATCTCCTCAAGAAGTCGTTCTTGTAATACATCCATAGCAAATATAGAAGAAGAAAAGTAGACAAATAATTGTTCTCCACAATTTATAGCAATGAGTTACAAAGGAGAGGTGCTTCTCTATTTATATGAAGAGATCTATCAACCCTATCAATATAAAAATAATATTCTCCTAGCTTTTGGCCTAAAAGAATATAAAATACCATTATCTTTTTACAAACCCCGGAGATATGGTCAAAAATACATAAACTATACAATAATATCCATGATAAATGAGTGAATGAATCAAAAGACCCCAAAGATGCTCCCCAAATCAAGTAAATGCCAAGTCGTCCTCCTCAACATGTGGAACGACCTCCTCAAAAGCCTCAACAAACTCCTCCAAAAGTGTCCCAGGAGTGATAAAAAATTCACAACAATCTTCTCATGGAAATTTTTAAAAGCACCATAATTGTGTCAATGTTTGCCCGAATTTCTATTATGACAACATTCCAAAAATATCATGGCCATTCTGCATCTAATGGTGTTGATCTTGGGGAATTTTGGGTATTCTGTCAAAACATAATTGCTACCAAAGTTGGTCGCCCTCAAAATAGGTGCTAAAACTCCTCAACGCGTGCAATGGCCTCTAAAAGAAGTGGGATGGCCTCCATCAAGCATACAAGTGGACTTCTCGACGTCCTCCAAAGGAACAAGGCTCCATCCAAGTCATCTCCATGCTAAGTACATCATCCAAGGCGGGGCTTAGATGACCCAATGCGACCATCAATCCGGGGGCATGTACACAAGTCCAATACAACATAAGAAGTGAGTCATATAAAATGTAAATGCCATTAGATAGATCACATTAAGCATCATCTTCAAACTTTACAATAACTCATAGAATTCATACAATTTTCCAAGTTTAGGTATGGGAGGGTTATCATTAACCCCTATCCCAAGAGGAGAAGTAGTTCCCAAGAAACCCATCAAGGAGCATGTGTTATGATAGATGGTATGGAGTGGGGTTTAACTTCATAAGTGGCATGCATAGTCATGTGAGGTTATTTAAGATATTCATCCACATGAGCGCATTTGTAATGAGGGAAAACTTATGCAATGAATTTCCCTTTTCTCAACATTGTATCTTTCCAAACCCCTATTTGTCTTTTTCTTTATTCATTAAACCTTTTTTGGCTTGTAACCTCCACTTAATCCTTTTTTAGATATGCATTCATTACATAGGACTTGGGGTGATGGCCTCATAGCGAGGGGGCATTTCTCATGCTTTGCTTTTCCTTGGTTTTTTCTTCGTCATTTCTTTATTTCTTTCATTTGCTTTGCATTTTGATTTTAGCACTTTGCACTTCTTCTCATGGGGTTATGAAGCATGAACCTATATGTGTGACATATGATCACCAACTCAAAAGCAGGGACAACAGATATTGGGAAAGATGGAGAATGTTACATATGGATCGAGATATTGACATGCTACGCCTATGAAATCCCCCCAGTAGTACAACTCTACCCAAGAGCGACAACACTTATCTAGGAGGGGATGATGACCGCCAAGGTGAATCAAGACAAAAGGCACAAATGTTGAGCATCACGATCCATTATCCAATTCAACTGCTTGATCACTACTTTCATGACACGTACATAAGGTGAGACGAACAAAGTTCGCTCACACAGAGAATATCCAATATAAATAGGATAATACACAATAATCCATTAAGGACGGTAAATATCAGTGTTGATTAAGTCGGCATCGGCAAAAAGTCGGCGAGGGTCCAGAAAAAATCGTTTCGGCAAAAGTCGGCAAAAAATGGGAAAACCACGACAAACATTAAAAAATACAAAATATATTCATTTTTTTCAAAATTTTAAACATATAAAGCAACAACAACATCAGATAAACACATTGGCACATAAATATGGAGAAATCACTGATATATATGTAGTCACTAGTGGATGCCAAATAAAAAGTTATATATCAATGTCGATATTGAATGATGAAGGGCCTCTCCAATACAAAATGACATCACATATATAATTATAAAATGTATCTCATGATTCATCATCATGATGGAGTCTGTAGATGTCTGATATATAATGACAAATGAAACAAAACTAGCAGTTAGCTATCTAATATCAACGTCGGCCTCCACCTCTCCCCCTTTTACGAGAAAATATAAGGGGTTGTTTGTCAAGCCTGCCCCTGACAGTAGAAGGCCCTGCATCTGATAGTGGATGACCACTGGTGTGTGCAGGAGTAGATGCATCAATAAGTGTAGAAGGTTGTGTTGATGATTGCACATCACCCTCCATGATGTCTTCAAACCACTCCTCCTCCTCCTCCTGCTCCTCCTCTCCCTGTTGCTCCTCCAAGGCATGTTGTTGTTCAAGTTCCTCATCTATCCATGTAGGTGCCTCCTCCATGGTAGGCATCTCAGACTCCACCCTCCACTTAGACAATACATCAATATTTTCCAAGGAAATGGCATCCACATCTGGTGTTCTATCAATTTGCTTCAACCATAGTCGAAGATTGTAATGGACATACACCAAGTCATTGAGACATGAGAACTCTAACCTGTAAGAGGG
>JASDQU010012673.1:78746-93273 GCA_032191745.1 Picea mariana | reverse complement strand
CTCGGTAACTGAACCCTTTTGCTTGAGATTTATCAATTGGCTAAAGAAGGTATTGCTCCTTGTATCCTCATAGTGTGCTATCATTTCTTCCGTGAAAATTGTCCAAGTGACGAGTGATTTGCGAGAACAAAGCCATTGATACCATACAAATTGATTAGGTTCTAAATATAAAGAAACAATTCGTACCTTTTGTGTATGTGGCACACTATGGAGATCAAAGAATTGCTCCATCTGAAGTATCCATGTGATTGGGTCCTTGCCATCAAACTTTCTCATATCGATTTTAGGAATGTGGTTGGTCTTCAAACCAAAGTTGGAGTTTCTCCATTCTTGATCTACCTTCCTTGTGTCCTCATCATGAATTTCATGGGATGCATTTTCACTTTCATGTGTCTTCTCTGTTACGAAATGTTTCAATAATTCCATGATCTCCCCTTTTAAACCCTCCATCATCTCTTGTAGTTCATCTTTTGTTACTATCTTCTTTTGTAAATCATTTATGTCTCTACACATTTCTTCACCTTCATCAAGAGTCCAAGTAGGATTTTTTGGAGGCTTATTTGGTGTAGAAGGTCCCTTTTTGGGTGGCATGTTGGCCAAGTATCACTTTTGAACCTTGATTTTGAGGTGGTTCTGCTAGACAATATTTCTTTTGTTGTATCTCCCAAGTTTCAGCCCTTCTGGGTATGAAACTTTCTTTTATGTATTTCTATGATATCTCTTCTCTGCAATGCTACAGGTTTGATCAAAATTAGATGTGCCAAGTGGAATTTACGGTAACTTCCCCACAACTTGTCGATTTTTGGCCTTTCAGAAGATCTCAATTGTATAGTGTGCCCCACCGAAAATAATTGATATAAAGTTCTGTAACTTGCACCAAAAATACTACAGAATGTCCACGATCCAATGAAATAATTCCCACACAATTTGGATACTCGAGGAAGAAGTTACGATTGTTTTACCTGGAATGCCTTCTTGAGACTAGTCAATAGGACTAGTCAGATACCCTATCTTACATAGGGTGTATCTACAAATGTAAGATGACCCAGAAGCTGAAATTTTTACCACAGATACCTTACTAATTTCTGTAAATGGCCTCTAGATTTCAGGGTTTGAAACATTACAGAAAAGTTTTTATAGAGAAAATTCCGCAATGACTCAGTTCAGGATGATTCCAGAACCCTATCTTGTAGAGACTGTATCTCCGAAAGTATAAGTCCTCAGGAGATGAATTTTGAACCCAACATACCTTGATCCATCTAGTAAATATCATCCAAGTCGTTCCTTCTAAAACGTTGTAGAAAAAAAGTTATAGCTAAAATTCCAAGTTGCCTCAGATGTAGCAGCGAAACCCCAAGACCTTGAGCTCTGATACCATATGTTAAGACCCAAATATCAATATAGCATAGAAAATCCTCAGAAAAAGTACTCAACACCTTGAAAAAGAGATAATTTCAGATAATAAGCCTCTTCGAGGGGGCAACCTTCTTTTACCCCACTTAAATGTTCAAGTACAAGATGATTCAAAATGAAAATGTCTCCTTGGTATATATAGGAGACTAGGAGGTATAATTACAACTAATGGCCTACAACCGACATAAATAAAATAACATTACTAATATATTATGCCCCAATTAAGGGGTAATGAACCACTAATGGCCTAAATCTGACATAAATAAAATAACATTACTAATATAATATGCCCCAATTAAGGGGTAATGAGCCAATGTTAGGGATTAACACAGATGAGTCAATTTATATCATAACATTGTTTTCTGTGCATGTTGGTATCAGATGATTGTTATGAAGATTGTATGATAGTAGATGTATACTAGTGTGGTGGATGTGTTCCACTGTTCGTGACTATATGTTGCTGATCAAGTACTTCTGTGTTACTTGGTGTGGTAGTGTACCACTGGATTGTAGTTATGTACTACTATGGATAGACAAAGTTGTGTTCTATTTTGTTCTGATTGCCTTGAAGACTATCAACAGTTTATTGGAAATAATTATCAGCCAGATGAATGATGAACAGATATTTTCCAGACAAAAAATGGTTTAGAACATTTTACTCTTCTAGATTAGAAGAATGGCTCTTTTATCACTCTGTGGAGTGAGCATCATGTCTGATTACTCAGATAGAGTATGGTTTCGAGAGATGATGTAGTTGATGATGATGATGGTTCTCATGATCTAGTCTATATAACTATGTTGATGCTATCGGGTGAATGGTATGTTTTGCGTTCAATACCATTACCTGTAATACCTCCCTAGCTAGGAGGGAGTGTTGATATTATGGTAGCTATGGGAGGCATTTAACTCCACGTGTAAACCTGACAAGGATAGAATACTCCGGGAAGCAAGAAGACACCCTAATGAGTTGGATAATAACCTTAGAAGACTTGTCAGCTTAAGAAGATAATTTATATTAGGTTATTAGCGTCCAAGAGAAGAAGTTGGCCAGAAATAATAATATATACTGAACAGACAGATACCCATAATGATAAGTCGGCCCAGGTAGTTAGCCAGAATTAGTATAAATACAGGAGGCCAGTTCTAATTCTGGCAGGCAGTCTCATAATTGCAGAGCAACAACTTGTGTGCACTGCAGTGCCTAGTTTCTGCGTAGGTTTGGAGGAGAGCTGTCGTTGCAGCTTCTATAGCTAGCAATTACGCTTGGACTATCTCTTAGCTAGGGTTTGGACTATTTGATCAACTCTTGTTGGTGAGCTATCCTTGGGGAAATGTGCACTACCCTTTGTTTGGCTATCTAGCCTAGGGTTTGCTTCTAGAGTGATTCTCTGTCAAGGTTAAGGTGCTCGGAGGGTGGCTTCGGCCTATGGTTGGGTGACAATAGAGATATTGTCAATGGTAAAACGAGCACATCCATTATATTCTAAAAAATGCCTCAAGTTCATAAAAAGAAAAAGGATTTTATCAAGCATCCATCATCATTAGTCAAAAATTAGGTTTTGCATAAACACTTAAGATCTCAAATTGAAACTTCTCCCTGGAAGATAGATTTAGTTGCCTCAACTAACAGATCCAAATTGTTACCTCTTGTTTGCCTCATTTCAGAATGAGTTGTCATTCTCTTTGGATTACCATCTTCAGATTTGGTCAAAGGTTTAGGGCCCTTCTTGCTCTGTTTACTCTATTTTCTTGCAGAAACTTTGTCTTTTCCGGTAGGAACCTTTTTGTTTGTTGTTAGATCCTCTTTCTTCAGTTTCTTCTTCTCAATTCTGATTTTAGAAACCTTCTAGCTTGTTGATGGCTTTGCATTAGGGTTTGTAGGTTCTTCATCAATTACTATAACCTTATCTTTGATTGCAGGGTTATACATGGCTTTGTATTTCAATTTGAATTTGTTTTGTGGCCTAGTACTCCTTTTCCGCATTGGAATTTTATATCTATCAACATCATATTCAGAAGACTAGAACTAGGAGGAACAATCTTAAGAATGGGTTCTTTATATTGTACATGGTTTACATGTACCTCTACTGTTTCAGGTTCATGAATCTCATTCAAGATCACAGGTTCTGCTAACCTTTTACTTTTTCTGATATAAAATTTCTGTGCATGAGGGAAAGGATTCCTACCTCCACCCAATGCATGAGAAGATCCTTCACATGTTTGCAAACTGGTTGGAGTATTCTCAATTCGTTCATCTAAAATATTCAAGTTGGTATTCCTTTTATTTTTTCTTGAAACATCGGGTGGACTGGTGATTGATGATGCTACTTTCATTGGTTAAAAAACTTTATTAGTCGACTTTTGGGCAAGAGGATGAACTTCTATTTTGAACCCTGACTGGATCAAGAATTGATCCCATGTCCTCTGTCGTTTCTCCAAATATGATTTAATGAGTACCTTGATTAACCCTTGATGATAGATGCCATGCGGGGGGTCTTTGGATTTTCTTGAACTTTCATGGCCATTTTATTCAAGTCCCTCAAGAAATAATATGGGAGGCTCATCGTTTTAATTCCTGACAAATGAAGGAGGAATCGTAGATCAAACATGAACAAAGTAGAATAACGTTCTTCACATGTGATATAACGTTTGGGCATCAACAAGACCTCCATCCATTCATCAACTATCCAGACCCTAGGAATACCCTTGGCCCAATTGGGATCTATGTGCTTTGGTTTCAAGAATTGATTGACATCCCCACCCGTGATCAATTTGTTCTTGAACCATTTTTCACCATCAATAGGGAGATTACAGACTGATGCTATTGACTCCTATGTAAGCTACATAATCAGATTAGTAATTCGAATCCTTTCTCCATCAAATACTTTGACAAATTCCCGAGATACACCATAGTGATAACCATCCAATTTGGCGCAAAACATATACCAACCAGTTTGGTCGAAGATATGTATGATTTTTTCGTATGCCTCCATGATCTCGGGTCGTTTAGGCTCGTTTCTTGTCCACTTTTACCCATTCTGTTGTCATGACTAGAAGACTAGATTCCTTGCTGTAGGAGTGGGATATGCCTGCTATGTGGMGATAGATATGGGATTTGATGGCTATAAAGAGGAATTTAAAATTGACCAGCTGCAGTTTGACACTTAGAGAAACAAATAAAACGCTAGGTTAAAAGAAWTWTTTTTTTTTTAAAACCCCATCCTCGTGACATCCTGGGTAACATATATGAATAGGTGAAAGTACCAGCACCTTTTCATGCTGTGATATTGATTGGGTACTTGATAACCGCCTTGAGTATTTCATTCTTCTAGGTAGGACGATCCACATCTTCAAACTCCTCCAAAAATACTCGTGATGATAAAACCTAGGGACAAGTGGAAGTTCTCGTAGTGCCTTGCATAAACTGTCTTTTGGCATATTTTGGATAGAAATGACTTGAAAATCATTATCTAACTTTGGTAATCATGAGACATAAGTTATGACATGACGTATGACTTATGATGGAAAGATTTAAAACTTTAAATGATGTCATAAGACAATCCTACAAACATGTGCATAATTATTCCTATCTCCTTTTACAAAACTAAGTATCTCTCATTTATCTCAATATAACACTATTTTGACCCCCATGCTAAAGATTTTGAACCTTTAACAACCTAATGATGATGATTTATAGCTTATACAAAACAAATTAAATGGAGAAAATAAGAGATGAGAGATGAAACTCTGTAAAACATAATAGTTGATAACAGTTGCAACGACATGCACACGTGGCATACATACATTATATGCTAGAGGTGATAAGACCAAAACATGGGATAACATTAGTTCAAGTTCAACAACCAATGAAGTTAATTTATACCAATTTGTTTTTTAGATTATTCGTTTTTGGAAAGTTGTGTCAATAATGAGCCCCTGATCTGGTGAGTCATGTATCGCTTCCAAGAGTTGGTCTCATTTGTTATGTACATAGTCCATTCTAGTATTTTGAGGGTGGTTGTTTCAAATTTTGGTTAGTAGATTTGTCAGCGATTCCAACATATTTTTTGACAATTGCATACTAGTCTTGGACTTGCACGCAAGAGCCATATTGTCTACATCTTTGTTCATTGTGTGCCTAGGACTAAAATGCACCTTAAAAATTCTTCAAGCCTTCTTAGTTGCATCAAAACCCTAATGACATAGACTTTGTCTCTAAAACATCTTTGTTTGTTGGTCATTAGTTTTGTAAGACCTTAGTTTGCTTAGAGAGTCTCCCATACCTCTACTAATTGTCACAAACTTCAATCTTTGAAATGATATTGTTTTATTGGTATTGGAGTTATTTAGCTATTGTAGCATATTCAATTTTAAAAGCTATTAAACCTCAAAGCCCTATTGAGTCAAATTGTCGATTGATTAATAAATGTTTTCACAAATTTAATCATGCATGTTTCCTAGGTACATTGTAAGCCTTGTCGAATTTTCCTTTTTCAAATTATGTTTCCCTTTCATACACTTTAAGAGTGTTGACACCATGAATCAAATTTCTCAGGGTTATAATTCAAGTTATAGGATTGGCCCCTCCGAGGCCATGTACACACTTCAAATCTACATTAAATTCTGAATTACTATAGGGATACACCCATGAGCCACCCGTGTTTGTTGTTTGTTTTGTTGTTGGTGTGTTTCTTACAACATGAAATCTTTGCAAAAAGAAACAAACCCACAACATCATAGGTTCTTGAATCTCATTCAAGATCATAGGTTCTGCTAACCTTTTACTTTTTCTGATATAAAATATATGTGCATGAGGGAAAGGATGCCTACCTCCACCCAATGCATGAGAAGATCCTTCACATGTTTGCAAACTAGTTGGAGTATTCTCAATTCATTCATCTAAAATCTTCAAGTTGGTCTTCCTTTTATTTTTCCTTGAAACATCAGGTGGACTTGTGATTGATGATGCTCCTTGCGTTGGTTCAACAACTTTATGAGTAGACTTTTGGGCAAGAGGATGAAATTCTATTTTGAACCCTGACCGGATCAAGAATTGATCCCATGTCCTCTGTCGTTTCTCCAGCTTTGATTTAATGAGTACCTTGATTAACCCTTGATGATAGATTCCATGCCGGGGGGGGGTCTTGGGATTTGCTTGAACTTTCATGGCCATTTTATTTAGGTCCCTCAAGAAAAAATATGGGAGGCTTATCCTTTTAATTCCTGACAAATGAAGGAGGAATCATAGATCAAACATGAACAAAGTAGAATAACGTCCTTCAAATGTGATATAGCGTTTGAGCATCAGCAAGACCTCCATACGTTCATCAACTATCCAGTCCCTAGGAATACCCTTGGCCCAATTGGGATCTATGTGCTTTGGTTTCAAGAATTGATTGACATCCCCACCCGTGATCAATTTGTTCTTGAACAATTTTTCACCATCAACATGGAGATTACATGCTTATGCTATTGACTCCTCTGTAACCTACATAATCAGATTAGCAATTCAAACCCTCTGTCCATTAAATCCTTCGACAAATTCCTGAGCTACACCATAGTGATAACCATCCAATTTGGCGCAAAACATATACCAACCAGCCTGGTCGAAGATATGTATGATGTTTTCGTATGCCTCCATGATCTCGGGTTGTTCAGGCTCCTTTCTGTTCACGTTTCCACTTTTACCCATTCTGTTGTCATGACCAGAAGACTAGATTCCTTGCTCTAGGAGTGGGATATGCCTGTTATGTGGAGATAGATATGGGATTTGCTGGCTATAAGGAGGAAGTTAAAATTGACCAGTTGCAGTTTGACACTTAGAGAAACAAATAAAACGCCAGGTTAAAATAACTAATTTTTTTTTTTAAACCCCATCCTCGTGACGTCCTGGGTAACAGATACAAATAGGTGAAAGTAACGCCACCTTTGCATTCTCTGATATTGATTGGGTACCTGATAACCACCTTGATTCTTTCATTCTTCCAGGTAAGACGATCCACATCTTCAAACTCCTCCAACAAGACTCGTGATGATGAAAACTATGGACAAGTGGAAGTTCCTATAGTGCCTTGCATAAACTGCCCTTTGGTACATTTTGGATAGAAATGACTTGAAAGTCGTTATCTAACTTTGGTAATCATGAGACATAAGCTATGACATGATGTGTGACTTATAATGGAAAGATTTAAAACATTAAATGATGTCATAAGACAATCCTACAAACATGTGCATAATTCTTCCTATCCCCTTTTACAAAGTATCTCTCATTTATCTCAATATAACACTATTTTGAACCCCATGATAAAGATTTTGAACCTTTAACAACCTAATGATGAGGATTTATAGCTTATACAAAAAAAAATTAAATGGAGAAAATAAGAGATGAGAGATGAAACTCTGTAAAACATAATAGGTGATAACAGTTGCAACGACATGCACACGTGACATATATACATTATATGCTAGAGGTGCTAAGAACAAAACATGGGATAACATTAGTTCAAGTTCAACAACCAATGAAGTTAATTTATACCAATTTATTTTTTAGATTATTCATTTTTGGAAAGTTGTGTCAATAATGAGGCCTTGATGTGATGAGTCATGTATCGCTTCCAAGAGTTGGTCTCATTTGTTATGTACATAGTCCATTCTAGTATTTTGAGGGTGGTTGTTTCAAGTTTGGGTTAGTATATTTGTCAGTGATTCCAACATATTTTTTGACAATTGCATAATTGTCTTGGACTTGCACGCAAGAGCCATATTGTCTACATCTTTGTTCATTGTGTGCCTAGGACTAAAATGCACCTTAAAAAGTCTTCAAGCCTTCTTAGTTGCATCAAAACCCTAATGCCATAGACTTGGTATCTAAAACATCTTTAATTGTTGGTCATTAGTTTTGTAAGACCTTAGTTTGCTTAGAGAGTCTCCCATACCTCTACTAATTGTCACAAACTTCAATCTTTGAAATGCTTTTGTTTTATTGGTATTGGAGTTATTTAGGTATTGTAGCATATTCAATTTTAAAAGCTATTAAACCTCAAAGCCCTATTGAGTCAACTTGTCGATTGATTAATAAATGTTTTCACAAATTTAATCATGCATGTTTTCTAGGTACATTGTAAGCCTTGTCGAATTTTCCTTTTTCAAATTATGTTTCCCTTTCATACACTTTAAGAGTGTTGACACCAGGGATCAAATTTCTCAGGGTTATAATTCAAGTTATAGGATTGGCCCCTCTGAGGCCCTGTACACACTTCAAATCTACATTAAATTCTCAATTACTATAGGGATACACCCATGGGCCACCTGTGTTTGTTGTTTGTTTTGTTGTCAGTGTGTTTCTTACAACATGAAATCCTTGCAAAAAGAAACACACCCACAACATAAAGGAACCACGTGGTGTTTAATGTTTATGAAACACCACTTACTAAAATATGTAAGTAATTACTACACAAACTCAACACTTAACATAGAATCCCATGAGTTATATTTGAAATTGTTTGAACCACATGAAATCGTTGTTAGGGGAATATTTACCATCCAACCATAGGGACTCATTACGAGCATCACCCCTAAGATGATGCTATAACATGAAAAGGGTGATGGAAATCACTCTTGCATACAACTCACATGAACTTCACATAAATATATGTGCCATTGTACATACTAGAATGAGAAAGCATAAAAGCTTATAGGCACTTGCTACCCTAGATGTTAAACAAGAATTCCCTTGCCATCCCTTCTTATTGTACAAGAGCCTCTATTCTATGCAACTTATGCAAGGAAGGACACTAGGAAATATGTCTATTAGTTCACTTTGCATTTACTTGTCACTACCATCTCTTCCTTATTGTACAAGAGCCTCTATTCTATGCAACTTATGCAAGGAAGGACACTAGGAAATATGTCTATTGGTTCACTTTGCATTTACTTGCCACTACCATCTCTTCATAGATACAAGAACAATTAGTAGGTAAGAAAATGACATGACTTAGTTTGGGCACTCGATTGGGGTAAATAGTGGTGACCCCCCACAATTATTCCATTGTAACTTGTCGTAATCTCCACTCTCAAAATTGTCTTGTGCATAAGAAACGATAATAGTAGAACAATGCAAAGGAATATTGAATGTATGAGGAAGAAGATGAATGACTTGGAATGATCCTTTGCAAAATGGGAATATGTAAATCTTTAGTGGCTTGGTAATTTGCATGCAAATGCTATGTGTCAATGTCTCTAAAGGCAACATAATATCATGCCACATATAAAGTCTAGTACTTAATTGGATGCCACATTTAACCTGTCTCATCCTTTGTTCTATCTCTTGTGAAACGTGTCAATGTCTCTAAAGGCAACATAATATCATGCCACATATAAAGTCTAGTAGTTAATTGGATGCCACATTTAACCTGTCTCATCCTTTGTTCTATCTCTTGTGAAACGATAGTGCCTCATGTTTCCCCTAGCCATTCTATGTTTCATTTACATCGATATCATTTGAATGATTACATCCTTAAAAAATTTCATTTGGATGATTGCATCATTAAAATTAGGCTTTAACTAAGATAAAATTTTTAAAACACATGGCATGCACAGTGGTTAGTAGGCACTTGGCCTTGGGCCCTTGCTATACATTTACATGACCACAGATTCAATAGACACACTATTTACATGTGTGGTACCAAGACAAAACACTATAAGATACCATTGACTCAACATATATGTAGATATTATCACAGAGAGGAGGCAGCCCAGGAAAGAAAAATAACAACGCAGGGGGAAAGGAGCTAATCGTTGGGCACAAAGTTAAGTGATAACTGCAGAGGTTAAATTTAGAAAAGGAAATCGCATGCCCAGAAATTTAAATCTCGAAATAAGGAAACTCATGCCCAGAAAACGCAGGGAATGAGAAGTAAACGCCAAGGTTTTAAAATTCGAAATCATGCATTCTCATGCCCAACAAAAGCGCAGAGATAAAAATTGTTGAGGGAAGCATGAAATTCGCTGAGTGTAACTTCAAGATGAGACTAAAAGGTGAATATAATACCAGGAAAAACGCAGAGAAAACATGCCTAATAAGTCGCTGTGAGTGAAGGCAAAACGTTGTGTATAAGGATGCAAATTCGTTGAGGCAAGTCCGACTGGGATCACAAATAGACTCTGCATAACGAGCCTCTACCACAAGGGCCATGAGCAGCCAACACGAAGAAAAGTTTTTTTTTGAATAAAAATTGTTGAACCGTATTTATGGAATAACTCCAGACTGATAAAACTCCACTATAACTTAGTATAGCGTGGTGGAATAGTATGGTGTGGTGGAGGAGGGGTGCAACATATTCCTTTTGGTCCACAAACAGGTGTAAATTGAGGGCAATCAGTGTCACTGAGGAATACCATTCGCAGAGGTCTGTACGGGCAAGTAGAGGTTAGAAAAGGGTAAGAACGTTGGGCATTAGAGGGAAAAATTTGTTGAGAAAAAGAATTAACAAAATCTGAGTGCACTTTGCAAAGGCAAAGAATGAGGACAAGTAATTTGTGTTGGGTAACCAAACAATCTCAGTACTAAGGTTTAAGCTCACTCAGAAGGCATACCAATAATAGATCTGGAAAGGACAAATCGCATGGCTGGGCAAATTCATTTTTGGGAGAGGAGATAAAATTTATTGGGTGAAGTGCCATAAAAACACATAGGTAACCATTGACTCAGAGCTTGGGTTTCTCCATAGAGGAAAACGATTCAATAAAACAATGATGAAGGCATAAGGCTGGGAGACTTTCTCATGGAGAAACGAAAACAAATGACGGGATCACTGCAATTACATGATTAATTTAAATATCAATAATGATTAAAACCTTGAATAAAATTCCTAGAAATGCGTATACAATAGAATTAAACTACATTTTAATTTGAAATTTTATGAATTCAATCTCAGTTTAGGATTATTGTAACCGAAGGTGAAGAATTCAAATATGTTATTCCACGCTTGCGCTCCCTCCTGTCTCTCACTTGCTAACCGTTAGACCTCACTAGTACCTCCCAGCCAATGCTAGGGGTACTCTTATTCCCCCTTAGCCCCCCGAGCCGCAAATGCGCCACACACGAACACAACCAGAAAACTCTAGCTCCCAGCTCACTTTGCAAGGTCGAACTATCACTCTTTTTTTTGAGTTGGGTATCCCAACTCTCACAAGAAAAATAAGTCAAGAAATTTCGACAGCATAACTTTACTCATACCAATCATGATCCATTCATCTTCTCAACCATTTCTTTTATATAAATTTTCTTAGTGACCACTTGCCATTTGCACATTTAATTCATTTTTAAAAAATTAATTAGGAATTACTCCCCCCGTACACTTGTCACCCGTTCTCTTAGTTGCACCAATAAATTCACCATTATTTTAATTAAATGTCAATTTCTCTTACTGACGCAACACCCCTATCTCAGCAGGGTCTGCGTGACCTCCCAGTCTTTGGATCTTCCTAATTCCTTGAGCCGAAACGACTCCTTAGTCCCCACTGGAACCTTCAATGCATATAATACCACATGTCCTTCTATAAGTTACGCCCGCGTGAACAAGCACTAGGCGCGAACCCCTACTCCATGTGACCATCGACGTGACCACTGAATTAACCCGAAAAGGTGTTTCGGATTTCGCGACTTTGCGATTTCTATTTTGAGTCCCCCTCGATTCCTTCGATTCCCGAAACCCCGAAAAGGGCTAATGGGTCTTTAGCTCCTCCCTTATGCTTCCGACGTATGACCTCCAGCCAAGTCTTGGGGCTTCACCTCTGAGCGCATTGGAATTTCACGATTCATGAGTTCGTGATGCAACTCTTCTCCCTTTTCCTGAAGTTCGAATTCACGACTTCCTCTCCACAGATCAATGGTCCTGAACCTCCTAAGATCTGACGGTCTAGATTACGTCGGGACTTCACATATCGAGGATTCCCTAAAATAGCTTCCTCCACACTTCCGACTTCCGAAATGCCGATATCTCAGAGCGCCAATCCACGGCTCTCGTTCCTCCAGATCTAACGACTGCTAATCCTCTTGAGCTTGTGAGTGTTGAAAGACACTCAGCCTTAACCTCCCCGCTGATCCACTAGATCCAACAGTCCACGGGTATCTGCGCTTCTCCCTCTGAGAAACTCAACCGTCTGTTCAAGATCTCAAAGATTCTTGGCTAAATAACTTGGCGTCCTTCCTCCTGAGCTTGGTTTCTTCGAGGTAACTTCAACCCTCATTCTGCCTTTGAAATTTCCAAGACTCTATCCTTCCTGAGCTTGAATCTTGCTGCAAACTCAAGGATTCTAAGGAATCCTGCATGCACTCCTTGCGACCTTCACGATAATCTTTGATTATCTGAACTCTCCAATTCTGTGCACTCCTTGCAACAAAAATTCTTCAACCACTCATTGGGTTGGAAAAGTCTAAGACTTCAAACTGCCTGCGCACGCCTTGCACGGCTCTGTGCTATAACTGCACTCCTGTTGGTATAAGAACAACAATATCCCTCTTGAGCTTTTCTGAGGTAAAACTCAGAATCTCCTCAACATACTCCTTGCGGACCTTCACTGCACTCTTTGCAGGAATTCTCAGGAAGAGAAACAATTGAAACTCATACTCTCTCTCTCACAGACTTCATACATTCAACATGAAATCATACATCCAAAAGCATTGAAACAAATGCATAACAAAGCATGTAAGCAAACTGTAAACATACCATTCAATAGATGCAAACAATATTCATAGAAACACCATGAAATTGAGTCAAATCATTCTTAAATTAACTCAAGTGCTTCTGTACATGGTTTCTATAGCAACAACTCCCTACTTATACAACTTCTACAGTCTCTGTTCTTCTCTGTTCACCTATTCTCTTGCTCTACAACTCTACTCTTACAATGAGAATAATGATACACTACAATACATACGAGGGAGCTTTCTCAAGTTTTCCCTCCTACAACCTCAAGCTATCTAATCGAATTAAAGCCTACATCTACTTTACATGCATTACATTAATTGTCTACAACTGACAGATGAGATCAATTCTCAAGATCTGCGTTACAATCCCCAAAAAATTTAAGAGCACTTATGTCTCTCTAGATATTACATTAATGTGCCATCCTTTTGAAATTCAAAATATCTTCAAAATGTGCACTAGTGCGTATTCAACTGTCCTCCGCTTTGCGCTTGCTTGCGATGCTCCTGAATCATACTCATTTGGCTGAAAAATTCATGGGCTCTTGTCCATGAGCTCCTGCACCGTCTGTCCATGTTTCTAGATATCTTCTTCGCTTTCCCAACTAGCATCTTCAATCGAGTGTCCCTTCCACTTTATCAGATATTCAAAATATATCTTTCTCTGAGTCTTCTTACCAATTCTCTGATCAATGATCTTTTCCATCTGCGGCTTTTCAGCTACATGCATCTGTTTGACCCATTGAACTTCCTGTTGATTCTTTTCCCCATCTGCTTCATCTGCTCTGTAAGGATACATATCTACTACGTTGAATATGGGTGATATGCCCACATCATCTGAAAATTCTATCTCATAAGCATTTGCCTCAAACTTTCTCAGAATCTTACACGGTGCTATCTTTTTCATTTTCAGCTTATTATATGTTCCCCTTGGGAATCTTTCCTTTCTTAGATGTGCTAAGACTAGATCTCCCACTTTGAACTGAAGCTCTCTTCTGTGATGATCTGCTCGACGCTTGTACTCCTGGTTGGAACTCTGCAACCACTCTTTAATCTTACTATGGAGCTCTTGCATCTTTGCTGCAAAATATTCTGCTCCAACACTCCTAAAGTCATTCTTTTCTAATTCTCTCAACTCAGATACTCCTCTTGGCTGCATTCCATACATTATCTGAAATGGGCTCTGTCTTGTGCTTCTATTAGGTGAGTCATTATATGCAAATTCCGCTTGCGGCATAATCTGATCCCACTGACTATGATGTTTAGCTACTAAACTCCTCAATAAGTCTCCCAAACTTCGATTTACTACCCCAGTCCGTCCATCCGTCTGAGGGTGATATGCTGAGATAAAAGATAAATTCGTCCCCAACCTTTTCCATAGTGTCCTCCAGAAATGACCAACAAACT